>SZWC01005519.1:96613-119406 GCA_023375785.1 Penium margaritaceum
TTTGGTTGTTTGGTGTGCATAGTAGCCACACCGTGCCACTACGTATTGAAGTTCTTTGTCCTTTCTAGTCGATACATAGGGTTCCCAAACCATTGTCTCTCCCTCTGACCATTTGTGACTCGTGTTATGAGTTGTCAATGTTGACCACACATAGTGGACTTCTTCGGTCATAGTCAGTGACATATGCATCCTTTGGTTGGTCAATGTGCACGCTAGCCACACGGTGCCACTACTTGTTGAAAAGCTTTCTACCCGCTAGTTGATAACTAGTATTCGCAACCCATGGTTTCCCCCACTGACCATTTGTGAGTCGTGTTATGAGTTTTCAACGTTGACCACACACTGTTAAATCCGTTTGGTCATGGTTAGTGACATATGCCTACTTTTGTTTGTCACTGTACATGGTTACCATGCTGTGTCACTACGTATTGAATGTCTCTGTGCTTTCTTGTTGATAGCTAGAGTTCCCAAACCATTGTTACCCCCTCTGAATATCTGTGACTCGTGTTGTGAGTTGTCAACATTGACCACATGAAGTGAAATTCTTTGTTCATGGTCTGTGACATATGCGTACTTTGGTTGGTCACTGTGCATTGTAGCCACACCGTGCCACTACATATTGAAGGTATTTGTACTTGCTAGTCGATAACTAGTATTCACAAACCATTATCTTCCACCCTGACCATTTGTGACTCGTCTTTTGAGTTGTCAAAGGTTACCACACATGGTGACATTCTTTGGTCATGGTCAGTGACATATGCGTACATTGGTTGGTCATCATGCATGGTATGCACACCGTCCCACAACGTATTGTACCTCCTTGTGCTTGCTAGTTGATACTTGGTGTTCCCAAACCATTGTTTCCCCCTCTGACCATTTGTGACTCGTATTATGAGTTGTCGACGTTGACCAGACACAGTGGATTTCTTGCGTCAAAGGCAGTACATATGCCTACTTTGGTCGGTCATTGTGTATGGTAGCCACACCGTGCTACTACTGACTGAAGGTCGTTGTACTTGCTGGTTTAGAACTGATATTCCCAAACCATTGTTTCCTCCCCTGGCCGTTTGTGACTTGTGTTATGGTTGGTCAACGTTGACCACCCATATTGAAATTCTCTGGTCATGGTAAGTGACATATGCTTAGTTTGGATGTTTGGTGTGCATATTAGCCACACCGTGCCACTACGTATTGAAGTTATTTGTCCTTCCTAGTCCATGCATATGGTTCCCAAACAAGCGTTTCTCCCTCTAACCATTCGTGACTCGTGTTATGAGTTGTCAATGTTGACCACACATAGTTCCCTTCTTCGGTCATAGTCAGTGACGTGTTCATACTTTGGTTGGTCACTGTGCACGCTAGCCACGCCGTGCCACTACTTGTTGAAGTTCTTCGTACTTGCTAGTTGATAACTAGTATTCCTAACCCATTGTTCCCCCCTCTGACCATTTGTGACTCGTGTGATGAGTTTCCAACGTTGACCACACACTGTGAAATTTGTTTGGTCATGGTTAGTGACATATGCCTATTTTGGTTTGTCACAGTACATGGTTACAAAGCCGCGTCACTACGTATTGAAGGTATTTGTGCTTTCTAGTCTATAGCTAGTGTTCCCAAACCAATGTTACCCCTCTTTGACTATCTGTAACTCATGTTGTGAGTTTTCAATTCTGACCACCTGAAGTGAAATTCGTTGGACATGGTCAGTGACATATGCATACTTTGGTTGGACTGTGTATGGTAGCCACGCTGTGCCACTACATATTGAAGGTAATTGTACTTGCTACTCGATGACTAGTATTCACAAACCATTGTCTTCCACTCTGACCATTTGTGACTTGTGTTATGAGTTGTCAAAGTTTACCACACTTAGTGACATTATTTGGTCATGGTCAGTGACATATGCCTACTTTGGTTGGTCATCGTGCATGGTATCCACACCGTGCCACAATGTATTGAAGGTCCTTGTGCTTGCTAGTTGATACCTGGTGTTCCCAAACCATTGTCTCCCCCTCTGACCATTTGTGACTCCTATTATGAGTTGTCAACGCTGACCACACACAGCGGATTTCTTTGGTCAAAGGTTGTATATATGCCTACTTTGGTCGGTCATTGTGCATGGTAGCCACAGCGTGCTTATACTGATTGAAGGTCGCTGTACTTGCTACTTGAGAACTGATATTCACAGACCATTGTTTCCCCCTCTGACCGTTTGTGACTCGTGTTACGGTTGGTGAATGTTGACCACCCATATTGAAATTCTTTCATTATGGTCGGTGACATATGCCTAGTTTGGTTGTTTGGTGTGCATAGTAGCCACACCGTGCCACTGCGTATTGAAGTTCTTTGTCCTTTCTAGTCAATACATAGGGTTCCAAAACCACTGTCTCTCCCTCTGACCATTTGTGACTCGTGTTATGAGTTGTCAATGTTGACCATACATAGTGGACTTCTTCGGTCATAGTCACTGACGTGTGCATCATTTGGTTGGTCACTGTGCACGCTAGCCACACCGTGCCACTACTTGTTGGAAATCTCTCTACTTGCTAGTTGATAACTAGTGTTCCCAACCCATGGTTTCCCCCACTGACCATTTGTGACTCGTGTTATGAGTTTTCAACGTTGACCACACACTGTGAAATCTGTTTGGTCATGGTTTGTGACATATGCCTACTTTGGTTTGTCACTGTACATGGTTACCACGCCGTGTCATTACGTATCAAAGGTCTTTGTGATTTCTTGTTGGCAGCTGGTGTTCCCAAACCATTGTTAGCCCCCTCTAACTATATGTGACTTGTGTTGTGAGTTATAAATGTTGACCACATGAAGTGAAATTCTTTCTTCATGGTCAGTGACATGTGCATACTTTAGTTGGTCACTGTGCATTGTAGCCACACTGTGCCACTACATATTGAAGGAATCTGTACTTGCTAGTCGGTAACTAGTATTCTCAAACCATTATCTTCCACCCTGACCATTTGTGACTCGTGTTATGAGTTGTCAAAGTTTACCACAAGTAGTGACATGATTTGGTCATGGTCAGTGACATATGCCTACTTTGGTTGGTCATCGTGCATGGTATCCACACCGTGCCACAACGTATTGAAGCTTCTTGTGCTTGCTATTTGATATTTGGTGTTCCCAAACCATTGTTTCCCCCTCTGACCATTTGTGACTCGTATTATGAGTTGTCAATGTTGACCACACACGGCGGATTTATTTGGTCAAAGGCAGTACATATGCCTACTTTGGTTGGTCATTGTGCATGGTAGCCACACCGTGCTACTACTGACTGAAGGGTGTTATACTTGCTAGTTGGTATCTAGTATTCCCAAACCATTGTTTCCCCCTCTGGCAATTGGCGACCCATATTATGGGTTGTCAACGTTAACCACACATAGTAAAGTTATTTGGTCATGGTAAGTGGCACATGCCTAATCTGGTTGGTCATTGTGCATGATAGCCACACCGTTCCACTACTTGTTGAAAGTCTTTGTACCTGCTAGTCAATAAATAGCAAAAGGTTTCTCCCTTTGACAGCAGGTCGGATTTTGTTTATTTGTTACACGTAGGTGCCTTCACTGGAATACTCCCTCCCACCCCCCTGGAGGGATGTTCCGTGGACGATCTGGAGGACAGATTTGCGACCGCATTATGACACCCCCCTTCCCCCCCCCCCCACGGCTTAGGCTCAAAGGTAGAGTCAAGGTATCACAACACGGCCGCACTCCTCCCCCCAGGTCGCGAGCCTATTCTATATTGCGCGTACGAGGATTCAAACCCAGGAACTACCGCTCCAGAATCCAACTCTATAAGCACTAAACCAACTCACATGGTGTTCATATGATGTCCAAATGATATTATAAGGGTTCCTACGGGTAAAGGGCATAAAATAAGGGGGTGTAAGATTAGAGGGTAGTTTTCAAAAGTATGAATGATAACAAAGTTAGTTTAATCATAAAAAATTGACGCAGATGGAATTTCAAAATTTGCAACTTTGAGCTTGAATAACCTCTCAACAATTGCTCCGATTGACCAGCCGTAAGAAGGAAAGTTGACTACACACAGTGAAACTCTTTTTATGATATTCAGTGACACAAGCATACTTTGGTTGGTCATTGTGCATGGTCGTCACATCGTGCCACCACTTATAAAATGTATTTGTACTTGCTAGTCGATACCGAGTATTCTCAAACCATTGAATCTCTCTCTGCCCATTTTTGACTTGTATTATGAGTTGTGAACGTTGACCACACACACTAAACTTCTTTGGTCATGAGCAGTGATGTATGCCTACTTGGGTAGGTCATTGTGCACGATAGCCACACTGTGCCAATCCATACGAAACATCTTTGTACTTGCTAGAAGATACATAGTGTTTTGAAACCATGTTTTCCCCCTCTTACCATTTGTTCCTCGTGTTATGGGTTGTGAACGTTGACCACCCATATTGAAATTCTTTAGTCATGGTTAGTGACATATACCTAGTTTGGTTTGTCACTGTACGTGGTTACCACGCCGTGTCACTATGTATTGAAGGTCTTTGTGCTTTCTAGTTGATAGCTAGTGTTCCCAAACCATTGTTACCCCCCTCTGACTATCAGTGACTCGTGTTGTGAGTTGTCAACGCTGACCACATGAAGTGAAATTTGTTGGTCATGGTCAGTGACATATGCATACGTTGGTTGGTCACTGTGCATGGTAGCCACGCTGTGCCACTACATATTGAAGGTATTTGTACTTGTTAGTCGATAACTAGTATTCACATACCATTATCTTCCACTCTGATCATTTGTGACTCGTGTTATGAGTTGTCAAAGTTGACCACACTTAGTGACATTATTTGGTCATGGTCAGTGACATATGCCTACTTTGGTTGGTCATCGTGCAAGTTATCCACACCGTGCCACAACGTATTGAAGGTCCTTGTGCTTGCTAGTTGATACCTGGTATTCCTAAACCATTTTCTCCCCCTCTGACCATTTGTGACTCCTGTTATGAGTTGTCAACGCTGACCACACACAGTGGATTTCTTTGGTCAAAGGTAGTACATATGCCTACTTTGCTCGGTCAATGTGCATGGTAGCCACATTGTGCTTATACTGATTGAAGGGCGCTGTACTTGCTACTTGAGAACTGCTATTCACAGACCATTGTTCCCCCCTCTGACTGTTTGTGACTCGTGTTATGGTTGGTGAATGTTGACCACCCATATTGAAATTCTTTCATCATGGTCGGTGACATATGCCTAGTTTGGTTGTTTGGTGTGCGCAGTAGCCACATTGTGCCACTACGCATTGAAGTTCTTTGTCCTTTCTAGTCAATGCATAGGGTTCCCAAACCAGTGTCTCTCCCTCTGACCATTTGTGACTCGTGTTATGAGTTGTCAATATTGACCATACATAGTGGACTTCTTCGGTCATAGTCAGTGACGTGTGCATCCTTTGGTTGGTCACCGTGCACGCTAGCCACAGCGTGCCACTATTTGCTGGAAATCTTTCTACTTGCTAGTTAATAACTACTGTTCCCAACCCATGGTTTCCCCAAATGACCATTTGTGACTCGTGTTATGAGTTTTCAACGTTGACCACACTTATACCCCCAATTTTGCCGCACCTCCAACTATCTCCGCGGAGACGCAATTCCGCGTAGCCCGCGGATCATGCACTTTTAACTACTATCACAGCTCTACTTAGATATGTACCTGAATCACGGGGCCCCAACCCCTAGCTACTGGTAGTTATGTGGACTGAAGGCCTGAATTTATGTGCACGAACGTCACCAATGAATGACACACCGCGGTCCACTCCTTGCCACACGGGAGCCACCAGCGTGTGGCTTCCAGCTCCTCTCTGCTCCCTTGTTTTGCAGACGTGTGCAAGCGAAGGCACTGCCGGCAGTTCACTTCACTTGGACTTTTGGTTCTTCATGCACGCAATTCCGCGGTCCGCGGACAGGAGTCCAAGAGTTACAGAAGGCACAGAGGCAGTGGGATAGTGAGCAACAAGAGCGGTTGAATGTCTTAGATGAATTTCGCAGAGTACATGGAGGCGGAGTATTGCTCAGAAAGGCATGCAAGACTGAGTTGCATTTGTGCTACTGCTACTGAGGCCCTTTTTTACTTGGGACTCCGCACGGCACGTCTACATGCCGTCGGTCTCATCCCTCTCACAGTATCCTCTTTCCTCCTACTTGGACTCCACGCAGTGCGGCTACGCACCATGGGTCTCGTCCTCAGCCATGCACCCACACACTCACACACAACACATCCTCTGCTGATCATTTTCTTCATCCGCGGCTCGTGCACGCGGTTTTTCGTGTTCTTCCTTGAATCTTCGTCTTCCGCGGTGCATCTCCAGGGGCTCCTCCGTGATTGATGCACGATCATTCATGCTCATTGGATATTCTCTCCCTTGATTGCTCGGCCCTTCCGCTGACCTATCTGCGCCCTGTCAGTGATTGCGGATCTTGCTACGGCTTGTCCCTGTTCTCCTTGTACCGTGGATTTCCAGCCACTGCTTCCGGCCTGTTTCCTCCTCCGCCACAAGTGCTTGAGTTGGGGGAACCGCCACAGGGGATTGTGCTAACATGCGGCAGCTTTCCTGTAGACATCCTGGTCCTCATCGCCCCTGGACCCTGTGCTACCCCTCGCTCAACCGCGTCCACGGGAGCCAGCGCTCTATGCGCGGATCTTAGCCTGCCCAGGCTTTCTATGTGGATGGATTTCCCCGTGGAGCTGTGGCTGAAGTGTGCTTGACACTGATGCTCCCAACCCCCCCTTTTCGCAAGACTCTGCCCCTGAGTCTTTGAACGAGTTATTCGCTTGAAATGTTTGTGGGGCCTGGGACAGTTCTGTTCCTGGCACGGTCTACAGTATTTCTCTACGGTCCCTCCCTTCCTCTGAAGCTTATCCGTGCACCCATCGTGGACGAAGAGTCTGCACCCTTCGCACCGTGCTTCCATCGTGGGTGCGGTGACCAGCTGCTTGCATGAGGAACAATGTGGTGTGCGGTAGTATTTCCCGCAGCTCGAGCATCGGTAGACTTTCTTGCCCTCGTTGCTCCACCCCACCTCCACGGTGTAGTGCTCATGTGCAATGCCTCCACAGTACTCGCAGTGATAGACTGTCCCTTCGAGCCGTCTACCGCAGTTGTCTCCGGTGCAGGAGCGTTTGTTGGAGAACTTCCACTTGATCTTCCGTGTCTTACCGCGACAACTACTGCACGTCCAAATGCCCTCCTTCCCGTGCACCCCACACTGCAGGTGACACATTGTCTTGCACATTTCGCAGGGCTTGCCGAACTCTGTCAAGTCCTCCGCGCACGCCCCGCAGACTGGGGCCAAGGTGTCTTCATCATAGGACAGCGCGGCTCCTTCTTCCACGGCGGCCATCTCCACACACTTGTGGCACTGTCCCGCCCAAGCCGAGCTGCCTGTAACAAGGCAACCTTGGTGGGCCAACCTGTTGCATTGGAGGCAGTGCTCACCCTTGCTGACCAGTCTGACATAGGTGGGGCAACTCTCCGCGGCTGCTCTAGGCGAATCCTGCTGTTCCTCGTCTTTCGAGTCCAGTTCTTCCCCCTCTGCGGTTACCCGCGGTGGCCTCCATGTTCCCTGTTGACGTTTGGCTTCTCGGCGACACCACCTGCACTTCTTTGGTCCACTGCGTACCCCTTTTTCATTCCGCGGCTGCTCCAGGTACTTGTCACATATTTTTCGGTTACATCCTTTGCAGTCCTGCACCGTCCTGCCCCATTGGTGCCCACATTGGGTGCACGTTTTTCCCTCCTTCTCCTTTCGAGCCTGCTCCGCTGCCGCTACCCGTCCTTCCTGCTGCCATCGCCGCATGGTGGTGCCTGCGACCATGCGAGGTCCTTGCCGTGTTCTTGCCTGCTCTTCCTCTTTCTCCTCCTCCTCCTCTTCTTTCGGATCCCATCTTCCGCGTGCCTCTCTTCCTCCTGAGTCTGGGCCGGCCCCGTCACCCCCTTTCTTCTTCTATTCCGCTTCCTTCTCCTGACCCTCCTTGAGTCAGTTCAGACACGTGCGGTTTAGCCCAATGCAGCTCTTGGCCAGCCCCTGGTGCGCTGGCTGGCCACAGACGCGGCAGACGACCTTCAAGAGTGATGCCTCCGGAAGGTTTTCCCCACATACTGTATAGGGGCCTGTGTAGTTGGCCAGGTCGCGGGGGCTCATGGGTGCGCTTCTCCGTGGAGCAGCGGCAGGTGTCCTAGGGGTTTCTTCTCCACTGCCCGTTCGCTGCGACCCCGACTGCTCCAGTCATTCCGGATGTTCCTGCTGCTGCTGGCTTCCCTGCTCCTCCCTTTGCCGCCTCTGCCCCGCATGTACCTCCCCAGCGGATACCTCCTCGACATCGGAGCCGTCCGTCGGTTCATCCTCCAGAGGTTCCTGGCTCCATGCCTCCTCCTGCTCCGACACATGAGCTTCACACTGCTCCAACACCTCGTCCGCATGCCATCCCCTCGAGCCATTACATTCCTCGAGCGGGGGAAGCTCCCCACCCATTCCTGGTATGTGTGTCTGCCAGGCCGGGGACAGCAGGACGAACTCAGTGGCCGGGTAGCTCCGCTCACTAAACCCATACGGCCGCTCCAACCAGACGTGTCCCGCGTCAACGGCAGCCAAGAGGTACACCTCGCGTGCCTTCTCTGCCTCACGTCCCGCGCCTGGGAATGGGCGGAGGTAGACCAGATTCCCTTCCCTGATTGGCCCATGGTTGAGGCATCGGTTGGCAGCGTCGCATCCGCGCCAGGCGAAGACAGAGGCGCGGAGTCGTGCCTCTGCTCTCATTGCAGATGTTTTATTGCAACGTGCCCCGTACCACTCGTGCACCTCCTTGTCTCTCGCCATCTCCCGTTCTTCTTCCAATCGGCCACTATGCTGTTGCTCCGAGTCTAGTGGCAGCCACAGTGGTGGTTGCGGAATTCCCAGTGCCTCGCACGGAGGCTGTCGAAAGAGGAGGGCGTGGGGGGAGAACGATGTGGCACGGCTGGGGGTGATGTTAAGGAAGTGGGAAGTCTTCTTGAGGGATTCCCCCCCGGCTCTGCCTTCCACGGTGGCCACTGCCCACTCCATGACTTCATGCAGCCGCTCAACTTGTCCCTGAGACTGGGGGCGGTACCGCCAGGAATGCACATACTGCACGCCCCACTCCGCGAGTTCCTCGCGGAACGCCCCTGCAAACTCAGTACCATTGTCGATGTGCACCACGCGGCAACCACCGAAACAATAGAATATCTTCTTGCGGATGAAGGGGGCTGTTCGCTCAGAGGACTTGTCGGGGACAGCCATGACCCACACGTACTTGGTGAAGTGGTCCATTGCTGCAATCCAGTACCGCTCTCCTTGGGGTCGGCGGGGGCACGGCCCATGGAAGTCAATGATGATGCGGTCCAAGGGCTCGCCTATAGGAGAGAACAAGTAGATGGGCATGTCCCGCGGCGTGACTTTTCGGTGTCGCTCACATGGTGCGCAATGCTGCACGACCTCTTTTATGATTGCCAGGAGGTTTGGCACATACAAGATGGGGGATAACCGCTCCTTGAATGCCTGCACACCGGAATGGTGGTGATGGTGGTAGGATTCGACCACTGCTCTTTGCATGGTGGGCGGAGGTATCCACAGGATGTGTGGCGTGGTCCTCCAGAGGAGACCGCCCTCCCATGCATACTGCTCACAGAGACGGGCGAGGCCGTCCTTCTTCCGCCGGTCGTATTCTACCCCCATCTGGACTCCCAAGGTCTTGTACACCTTGTCCGCCTTCGCTTTATGTTGTTCCTTGGTTGTGGCGCGGAGCAAGTTGTGAGCGGTCTGCCAGATTCGCCAATCCCGTGTTTTGACGGGTCCCTTCTTTCCTGTCTTTTCCGCGGCAGCCTCCCCTGTCTTCCTCTTCTTCTCCTTCTGTAGCGCTGGAAACCCCTGGGCCCGCCTCGCATCCTGCTCCGCCTTCATTGCTTGCAGGCACCGTTGATGCTCTTCATCATACGCGGGTGGCTCTTTATCCCAGCTGTCCGGTGCTGGGAAGAGTCGCAGGATTCCCACCGCGTGTAGTTCCCCTTCATCTCACTGGCCACGCAGCCCCACCTCTGGTGGTGCCGCATGCCGCCGACCCCGTGCCCCGCGGACCTCGCCTGTCTCCGCTCCTGGCTTTTGCCCCGCCGTTGCCTCTTGGATTCGCAGTAGGCCTGGTCCCCTTGCGATAGGCTGTTCTTCATCGGGCTCTGGTGATTCGCTCAGCTTGGAGATCACCACCCTCGCGGTCCTCTTTTTGGCCTCAGGCACCGCGGTGCTTTCCCCGGTCCCTTTCCCTTGGTGTGCTGCTGCACCGGCGTCCCCCAGTAGGGATTGCATGTGAGCTCGAACCGAGCCAGCGGGCATTGGAACTTTGCGGAACACCGCCATGAGCAACTCCATGGCTTGGGCCACGTCCCGTTGGGCTTGCACGAGCTGCGCTGGGTCAATGTTCTACGGTGTGTCCTGAGCGAGGCGGTGCTGCTTGCTGCGCTTAGCAGCGGGTGTACCAGCAGTGCTATCCTCGATGGTTTGCTTTCCTTGTCCTGGTTGGCGGGATGTCGGCGTGGTGTCTGCGGAGGGGGCCTTTGTTTCCGCGGTTGATTTCTTCCGGGGAGTAGCTGCGGCGCTGATCGAGGTCGCTTGGTGTGGAGCAGCTTGTCTGCTGGCGGTTGCTGATGCCGCGGCTCTCTTGGCCACTTTCTGAAGCCTGACCTGTTTATCCCGCAGAGCCTTCGACAAGGCAGATCGGAGAGCGTCCTTCCATGTTTTCCATCTGACTCCAGCCGGTCTCACTTGCGCATGCACATCCCGCCCCTGACTTCCACCTGTCGCTTGCTCCGCTGCCTGTTCTCCTGTTTCTTGTTCAGCCGTTGGCCTCGCTGCCTCCGCGAAGACCCATCCCGTGTCCTTTGTCTCTGCCACCGCGGCCTCCACATCCGCTCCTGCCTCCTCCAACTCTGTCTCCAGCTCCGCGACTACCTGTGTCAGAGCTGCCTCTGCTTCTTGCTTCTCTTCTTCCGCCCTCTACTGCCAAACTGCCTGCAGCTTACCCCTTGTCCGCACGAGCTCAGGGGAATCGCGGAGGTATTCCTGCGCCTCCTCTATTTCCATGAGAATGCGGCTCTTCTCTTCCCGATATACTTCAGCTGCTTCCCGGGCCCAGTGATGTGCTGCCTCTTTTGTTAGGTGGGTGCCCACTCGTGACAGTGTCTTCTACAGTCGTTGCGCTACCGTGGCTACTATCCGCTGCCGCGAAGCCCCATCCAAGGTGAGCTACCAGCACTCAATAATGGCAGCATACTCGTTCTCGTATCGCATCTCCGCATCGGTGATGCTTGCAAGCTCCACCGCTGTGTACTGCACTCCCCATCTGGTAGTGACCAGCCCGATCAGGTATCCCCACCTCTAGACTTTTGCCGCGGTTTTCCGGTCTGGTGCCTCCATCGTTCCCGCAGGCATGTGGTGGGCATGGTAGAGGGTAAGTGCCCGGGCCCGTTCCTGGAGCAAATGCACGTAGCGCCGGGTGGGGTCCGCATTCTGGTCGTTGCAGACCAGGAGCAACCATTCCCGGGCAGTGTTCACCGCGCGTTCTGGTTGTTCCTGTGAGGAAAATGGGAGCACCGGAGTGTGCAGAGGAGCAAGTGGCGCGGAAGCTCCCACGAAGATGAAGAAGGCTGACGGAAGATGATGTCACAGCAGGGACAGAAGCACACGGACAGGAGAAGACAGTGCGAGGAGCGGAAGCGACGAAGCACAAAGGATGAGTGATCAAGAGCCACACTTTAGCAGTGAAGAGAGGTTGGGAACCGAAGCGCGGTCAAAAGAGCCATCGCGGTTCGGGCTCCGCAGCGAATGAGCACTCCGAGGAATGAGAAAGGCGAGTGAGGATTAGACAGTAGCTTTGGACCTGGTGCACCTTGCGGAACTGATAGGTGATTGAGCGGGGGCAACAATCACAGTGATGAGAGCGATGAGGCAAGGAACGTCGATTGTACGGAGGCATTGATGATGAAGGAAATTGAGGAGGAATTAACTGAGACACTAGAATACAGGGGTTCTACCGCTATTAGTACTAGATGGGTCTAAGCCTAAAGTACAGAGTACAGGCGCCTACACCCATTAGGGCGGGCGGTGCGATATGTGCAGCCGCAGCCGCCAGTGTGCTTCTGCTATTGCTTCTGTGTCTTCGCGGTGCGGAGGCGCGGTGCGGTTCTGCATGATCTTGTGCTCTTGGGAGTCCTCCCAGGTTGAGTTGAGGACGTGCTTCTTCTGCCGAGCCTTGGTTGTAGCCATTGTGAAAGGACTAGGGAGTAGGACAGTTGTCGGCTGATCTTGCCGGTTGGTACGTGGCATCGGAGGTCCGTTGGCGTTGGTCGTGGTGGGTTTGAACGGTCGGATAGTCAGACCGGGGCAGTCTAATTGAGCATACCATCTGAGCCGTTCGGGCGGCAGAATGCGGGTGGTGAACTGGGTCTGGACTGGCTTTTCCCTTTTCCGCTGAGTGGATGTCCCGGGGAGAGTTGGAGGACACCAGGGAGGTAGATGAGAACTCGGTTGAGCCGTGCGAGTCTTTATCAAGACTCCGACAGTTCCATGTCAAGGAGTGTTGCCACACCTGTCATTCCACTACTCGGCCCGAGGTAGAGTATGTTGCGGAGCGCCGAGATGAGTCGTTCCGCACCTACTGTTTCCAGCAGTTGATCTTGTCGTCCGCGGTGGTTCAGTGCCAGTGCAGTCTTGGCCGCGCCTTTCAGGGCTACCTGGCATGCCTTGTTATAGAAGGAGTCTTCCATGTCCGCACGGATTGCCTCCGGGAGCTCGTCCTGCAGGTGCATGATGACGCTGCTAACCACGTCCAGGAGCTGTTTTGCCCTATGTTGATCTCCACTATCTCCGGAGCTTTCTTCCAGGTGGGTCTGCTCACCTTCCATTATCGTTCCTGCACTGAGCGTGAAATGTGGTGTGCCGTGCGCCGGATTGTCTCGCAAGGCTGGTTGGGAGGAAGAGTGCGCTGTTCGTGCAAAGGGGCCAGGCGGCGTTGGTGCGCCTGCAGATGCGGTCAGTGTCGGTGATGCAGGGGGGCCAGCGTCGGAGGTGCTCCTGGTGATGCTCCTGGAGCTGCTGCCGTGGGTGGTGCGGAGGAGCCCGGTACCGGCGTCACTCCAGGTGAGACCATTGGTGCTGCTATTGTTGGGGGTGCGGAAAGGTCCGATGTCGGGGCTACTCCAGGTGAGGTCGCCGCCACTGTCATTGAGGGTGCAGAGGGGCCCTGTGGAGCCACAGGTGTCCCAGGTGACACGGAGGGGACTCGAGGAGCCCGAGATGTTTCAGGCAGCGCGGAAGGGCCTCGGGCGGCCAGGGGTGCCCCTGGTGATGCGGGATGGCCCAAGGTCGAAGGTGCTCCAGGTGAAGTTGCTGCTGCTGCTGTCGGGGGCGCGGAAGGGTCCCGGGGGGGCTGAGATGCCCCAGGTGAGGCTGTCGTCATGGTTGGTGCGGAGTGTCTTATTCCGGCTACGGCACGGTTTGTGGTCTGCCACTGGACAGGTCGCTTTGTAATGCCTCCACCCCCCCCTGTTCGCATGCGCGGACTCCGCGCATGGGCGAGCCATGGCAGAGGCCGTCCCGCGGTGTGCCCCCGAGCTTCGTGTGACGCGGCGAGTGAACCGAGTGCCAGAGGTGGGTGGCGTGAGAACCATGGAGAATTGATCATAGGACGGGCGAGCTGAGGAAAAAAGTGGAGTAAACGATCGAATGCCGGAGACAGAAATGAGACAGAGGATGCCAGCGCTGAGCAATATATCTGTTTGGCGCGGCGCGAGCCAGTCGACTGCGAGGAGCATATCGTATGTGCGGACATCGCACACCTGCACAGTGTGCGGTGCATGCACATTGGCGACCTGGATGGGAAGGGCCACGATCTGGCCAATGGGTACATCGATGGCTCCGGTGGATATGGAGAAGCGGAGCTGAGTAGGTGTGATGAGGTGGTCCAGTCGTAAGGTGCGAGCCATCCGCAATGCAATGGTGGTATGGGTGGCGCCGGTGTCCACGATGGCTACGAATTTGCGGCCACAGACCCAGACGTGACACCATGCTACGTGGACCTCAGCGGGTACCGTTGGACCGGGGATCAACGATGCAGGAGCCCACGTGCATGGCGCGCGGCAGGCATCCTCCCGAACGCGGGAGTGCGCTGTAGCAATGGCATGGGCCACCATGCGAACACTTTGTATCATGGGTGAAGGTGCAAGAGAGGTGGATGCCGGCGGGAGAGAGAGAGGGATTCACGGAGGAGAAGAGGTTATGGAGACGTCACGCAGACGCAGGCAAGTGCAGGAGGAAGTCAATCAGGGAAATGGGATAGCAAGTGTCAAGGAGAGGGGAGGCTGAGGGCGCGGGAGACTGCGTCGGAGAGGCGATGGCAGCCGCCGCGGCAGAGGGAGTCCAGCGTGCTTGTGGTAGTGAAGAGTGGGGGGGGGAAGATGTGGCGTGATTTCCTCGAGCGTCCAGCCGCGGATGGTGGGATTGAAGCGGCGGGCGGGCTGATGCCAAGTGGGGTGGAGAGCTGGAAGAGTCTCCGCGGTGCCAAAGGGCTCAGCTCGTTCTTTCTCCGACAGGAGTTGGTACGCAGCCGTAGATTCCTCATCCATGAATTCTCGAGCGACGCCCTCCCACTGAGGTTCATTGTCCGCTGGGAGAGGAGCAGCTGTGGGGGGTCCAGGAGGTCTTTCCGCGGATCCGCGGAGTGAGGCCAGTCTTCGCGAGGGAGGCGGCTGAGAGCATCCGCGTGTCGATTGGCGAGCGTGGGCTGGTACTTGATCTTCAAGTTATAGCCCTGCAGGAGGAGGGCCCATTTGGCCAAGATGCTCCCATGGTTCTGTGTTGTGAGGAGCCATTGCAGCGCTTGGTGATCGGTCAGGACAGTGAAAGGCTTGTCGTTCTTGATGTAGTCGCGGAAGTGCTGAAGCGCCCATAACACAGCCAAACACTCGCCCTTCACTGGTGGGTAATTCTGCTCACCCTCGGTGAGGGCGCAACTGGCGTACACAATCACCCTCTGGACTGGTTCCTGGACTGATTGCGGCAGTATGGCACCGAGGCCGTCTCGGGACCAGTCAGTAGTGATGGAGAATGGAAGGTTGAAATCAGGAAACTTGAGCATGGGCGCGGTGACCAGGCGATGCTTGATTTCTGCCCAGGCAGCAGCACACTCCGGCGTCCACTCAAATGGGACGCCCCGATGGGTCAGCTGCTACTGTGGGCGGATAATGCGGGCGTGGTTGCAGACAAACTTGCGGTATAAAGAGATAAAGCCGAGAAAGATTTTGACCTGTCCCACAGTAGTAGGTTGGCGCCACTCCTGCACGGCCACTATTTTTGCGCGGTCGGTTTTGATGCCCTCGGCACTCATGACGAACCCCAAAAATTCCATCTCCGCGGCACCGATAGAACACTTGGCGGCCTTGAGCTTGAGGTTGGCAGCACGGAGACCCGGGAAGACGGCGGAGAGGGAAGAGAAGAGGTCCGTAAAACTGTGAGCCACGACCATGATGTCATCAATGTAGTAGCTCACATTGGGAATGCCGCGCAGAGTGGAGTCCATGATGCGCTGGAATGTGGCACTAACATTGCGGAGACCAAAGGGCATACGGGTAAAGGCGTAGAGTCCCTCAGGAGTGACGAAAGCCGTCTTGACGATGGAATCCGGGTGCATGGGGACGGTGTGGAAGGCTGCCTTGACATCGAGTCTTGTGAACCATCCGCGCCCTTGCTGGTGCTCCTGGATGTCGACAATCAGCGGCATGGGGTATGCGTCTTCCTCCGTAACGCGGTTGAGGTCGCGGAAGTCCACACATAAACGTTTGGATCTGTCCGGTTTGCCGACAATGACCAGATTGGCTTGCCAGGGGCTGACAATGGGGACTATTACGCCCTGCGCCTTCAACTCTGCGAGGCCCTTGTTGATGATCTGCTCTTGGTTTGGGAGGATCCGGCAGACTTTCTGTTTGACCACAGCGGCCGCGCCGGTATTAATGACATGGAAGGCATTGACTGCCCCTAAGTCTGTTGCCACGCCAGCAAAGATGTCTGCATGGGAGTCCAGCAGTTCCCGGAAGTCCTGCATCTGGTGGGGTGACAGGCGAGGGTATAGAATATGATCCCATCGTGGGGGCGGAGATGGCCGTTTGTTGCGGATGCGGTAGAAATCATCGTCGTCATCCAGGGGAAGGCCTTGGCCGAATGCCTGCTCGCTTTGCTGCCACAGCCCCAAGAGGCTGGCACGCACCCCTGGTTCTGCGTGGTTCGCGGAGAGTTCACGCCATTCCCCAACATGCATCTGTTCTGCGTCAAGGGCGACCTCTGCGGGGGCTTGGCTGCGGTGGGAATGCAGGCGTGCATCTTCCTGTGCCGCATCGGAGATGGAAAAGGGTGAGTCATTTGTTACCTGCACCGTTACTCGATCTCCCACAGTGATGAGGGCGTATTCCTTTATACCGGTAGCGGAGGTGAGTTGCATGACCCCCAGTGAGAACATGAGGTTGCCTTGCCGCGGAAGGAGATAGTCCATGCCCAGGAGGACGTCATAAGCCCGGGCCTGTGTGACTTGGACATCCATTGGTTCGTGAAGAGAACCCACCTGCATGGACAGGCCCCGGATTTCTCCGTCCCCATAATCCATCCCTCCCGCAGAATTGCTGAACAGTCGGCGCGTTGGAAGGATGCGGTCTGTCCATCCAACGAGGCACAGGACGCGGAGTGCCACGGTGGTGTGGGTTGTCCCTGTGTCGATGATAGCAAGAAACTTGCAGTCGCAGATCCAAATCACGCAACAGGCAACTTCGTAGTGGCGGACATCGCGGCGAGGTGGTTCTAGAGGATGTGGTGCCCATCCCCAGTCCGTTTCCTCTGTGGTCAATCCCGGTAGAGCCTCCGCCACAACTCGTTGGGTGTTCTGAGTGCCGTGTGGCGGAGTAGTGAGGGAGATGATTGGCTTGGGTGAATTCTTCTCTAAGCCGCAGAGCTAGCTCGGGATGAAGTTGGAGGAAATCGAAGAAGTTCAGGGAGGCGATGGGAGTGGTGAAGAGTTCTTCCACTGGATCTGTGGACTCCGCCGCGCGGACGGGAGTGTTTTGGGGCACCGACTGAGTATTGGCGGAAGCTGGAAGTTTTGGAGGTGCGGGATCCGTGGTGCGTCGCTTCTCCGGAGATCGCACGGAATGGGCAGTGACGGCCTCTTGCAGTCGGGCCTCAGCAGCTTCTGCCTGTTGCCGCAGGTCGCTCTGGAGCTGTGCAGCCTCTTGTAGGTCCCATTCGTGGAGCTTGAGTCAACGAGCCCGTGTTATGAGCTCTGTTTCCTCAGGCGTGTGTGTCACCTCTGTGGTTTCGTCCTCCGCCATAGGCAAGCCCAGTTTTACGTTACAGGCACCGGCCGCGGGATTTGACGGCGGGTTCAACAAGATACACTGACCTGTCCCCTGGATCGCCTGGTCTTGTCCGGTGGGGGGCGGATGCAGTTGCTGCTGCTGCTGCTACTGTTGCCGCTGATGCTGCTGTTGCTGACCCGGCCATGTCTGGTTATAGTACTGCTGCCACTGCTGGACCATAGGGTCCTGGGAGACTAGGTCAGGACGCGGAGCGGCTTGTCGCTTGCGGGGGCAGTCCCGAGCAATGTGTTCCAGGCTCTGGCATGTGTAGCAAGCTCTTGGTTTTTGCTGCTGCGATGGCAGGGCGTGGAAAGGAGAGGATGCCTGGGTCTCACCGCCCTGGTATTGTTGGGTGGACCGCTGCCTGGTAAAGATAGATGTGGTGTCCCTCACCGCATCTTGGAGGGAATGGTAATGGTCAGCGATCATGAGGCTGCTGATCTCATCGGGAAGTGCGTGGATGAGGTTCTGCGAATGGGACCTACAAGAGGCTGCACAGCTCCACGAATGGGACCTACAAGGGCTGCCGCGGCAGCCCTTCCCCTTGTGGGATTTTGGCCACGGAAGTCCAGGTTCGAAACTGATCCAGAAATCTGCGAATGTCATCATCCTTGCGCATTACCTCCTTCTCAATCTTTCGCGGCGCTTCTTCCTTTGTCAGGTGCTTAAAACGCTCGATGAGGGCATTACCAAAGTCTTCAAAAGAAGGGAAAGGCGCCCGCGCGTTGTACCAGTCAGCTGCAGCCCCCTGGAGGTGAAGTTCAGCGGTGGCAAGGCAGAGGTCGGGCCGAATTCGGCCAATGCTAGCATAGAGTGTAATTTGTTTGAGCCAGACCCAGGGGTCCTCCTCCGGGGCACCCTTGAAGGAGTCCAACCTCGGGATGTTGGTGGGTTCGGATCGGATGTATTGTAGCTGCGGAACGGTGCTGCGACTAGTCGTCAATGCAGTCACAGCATGTGGCGGTGGAATGGTTGCAGACGGAACCGTGGAGTATCCTGTTGGAGGGATTAGCGTCTGTGATTGCCCCGCGGACATGGGAAAGCCCGGCTGCATGGGTGGGGGAAGCATGTACCAAGAAGAGGGTGCTGGTGCAGTAGTGGTGTAAGGTGTGGAGAAGAATGCCATCCCAGGGAGCGGAGCCTGGATCCCGGGCGCCGATGGCATCACCTGGGGCACCCAATACGCCTGGTTGGCAGGAATCGCGGCCGCGGAATAGGGCTGAGCCGCTGGTCCCATATTGGCAGTCAGGGCTGCTACTGCCCCCATAGAGTGTTGTGTCCCATGTGTCTGCGGTGGCGGCAGGTTCGAGTGGCCCTGCACCATTGGGGGCGGCTGCGGCATTGGCGGTGGTGCTGCCGCGGGCACTGCTCGCATCAGTTTCTGGTGGGTAATTTGCTAAGGAGCAATCGTTGGTGGCTGCGGTGGTGCACCGGCTACGAGTGTCGGCAGCGTCATCCCCGCCTGTGTCATACCCACAGGCTGTTGCTGCTGCGTTGCCAACAGGGGCGGAGTGGCAGCGGAAGGCTGGATCATGGTGCTCATTTGAGCCATACCCCCAGGCGTCTGCTGCTGATGGATCAGTGGTTGAGTCCCCGCTGGTGGCACTTGCGCTGGGGCTCCCTGGTGCGCAACGTGCACACCCTAAGTCCCCGGCTGCGTCATCCCTGCAAGGGGCTGAACCGACATCCCTGCTTGCGGTAGGGGCTGCCAAGGTTGCTGGGTCAGCGGTCTTGGTACCGGCAGTGCTCCCGCGTGCATCGCACTGCTTGCTGCCTGGGATGGATACACCTACTGTTGCGGTGGTGCACTTGAGATGGCTTGTGGGGGTACTCCCATCAGTGGTACGCCCATGCCCAGTTGGGGAGGGGCCTCTCTTGCAACGCTGGACCGGACACGGAGGACTACGGCAGCACCCCTGCCTGGTTGACTCCCAGAGACTGCTGCAACAAATGTATCGGCGGCTGAGAGGGTGCGACGGGATCCATCGTCGTCGTCCCCATAGGCGGGGAAGGCTGGTTCGCCGGTGGTTGGTTCATGAACAACCGCACGGATCCCGGTGTCTGTGAGGACACCGGCGTCCCCCGCGGCCCGTCTCCTGGGTAGAGTGTTGGTGGGGCCACCTGCTGCTGCTATAGCCCCGACGCAGGTGATCCCGTCGTCATACCTTCCGGAGCCGTCCCTAACAGCTGTCGCGGCAGGCTGGAATCCAGAGGCATCCCAAGCGCGGGAGTCAATGATCCCATCTGCTGCAAGCCCATCATTTGCTGCTGGTCGCTCGCCGATGGGATCTCGGTGGTTTCTATTTCCTTAAGGCTTGGTAGTAAGGTTTGTGGATGTGCTGTCGGTGATGCGTGTCGTGCCACCATGTTGTCGGTCTCCGTTGACTGTTGCCCGCCACGACGCCAGTAGACCAATCCGCGATAGACTTCGAGTCCTCCACCATCGGAGTGTGGCTCCGATGATGGTTGGGGATCCGAGAACCATGGTGGTGTCATAACCACAGCCTCCAGTCCCTCGGACTCGTGCTGGGATTGGTTGGGTCCGCAGCTGCCATGGTCTGAGACTGTGTCCACTTCCACACGTTTGCCCAGAGCGTCCATGATGTGACGTCAGTGTAGCTGCTCCAGCCACTCGTTCACCCGCCGATGTTGGACCAGCGGATCGGCGCCTGGTGAGGAGCTGACCGGGGTGCGGGACAGCACCGGCGAGGAATTCTGAACGTTTTCATAACTGGTGGCTCGGCACGGCAAGAAGCATCGCACGGATGAATGTTGCTGCCGTCTCCTGCAATCTTGATACAAAGCGCTTGCTGCCGATATCAATGACTGATCTAAGGTCACGTGCAGTTCCGCTGAAAGAAGAGCAAGGAACTGTCCACGCTCACCGCACCATGACACTGATACCTCCAATTTTTCCGCACCTCCAACTATCTCCGCGCAGTCGCAATTCTGCGTAGCCCGCAGATCATGCACTTTTCACTACTATCACAGCTCTACTTAGATATGTAGCGGAATCACGGGGCCCCAACCCCTAGCTACAGGTAGTTATGTGGACTGAAAGCCTGAATTTCTGTGCACGAACCTCACCGATGAATGAAACTCCGCGGTCCACTCCTTGCCACACGGGAGCCGTCACCGCGTGGCTTCCAGCTCCTCTCCGCAGAACCCTTGTTCCGCAAACGTGTGCAAGCGAAGGTACCGCCGGCTGTTCACTTCACTCGGACTTTTGGTTTTTCACGCAAGCAATTCCGCGGTCCGCGGACAGGATTCTAAGAGTTACAGAAGGCACGAAGGCAGTGGAATAGTGAGCAACGAGAGCGATTGAATGTCTTAGATGAATTTGGCAGAGTACATGGAGGCGGAGTATTGCTCAGAAAGGCATGCAAGACTGAGTTGCACTTGTGCTACTGCTACTGCGGCCCTTTTCTACTTGGGACTCCGCACATCATGTCTACATGCCGTCGGTCTCATCCCTCTCACACTATCCTCTTTCCTGCTACTCGGACTCCACGCAGTGTGGCTACGCACCGCGGGTCTCGTCCTGAGCCATCCACCCACACACTCACACACAGTACATCTCCTACTGGTAATTTTCTTCATCCGCGGCTCGTGCACGTGGTTCTTCGTGTTCCTTATTGAATCTTCGTCTTCCACGATGCGTCTCCAGGGGCTCCTCCGTGATTGATGCACGATCACTCATGCTGATTGGATGTTCCCTCCCTTGGTTGCTCGGCCCTTCCGCTGACCTATCTGCGCCCTGTTAGTGATTGCGGAACTTGCTGCGGCTTGTCCATGTTCTCCTTGTACCGCGGATTTCCCGCCACTCCTTCCCGCCTCTTTCCTCCTCCGCCACAAGCGCTTGAGTTGGGGGAACCGCCGCAGGTGATTGTGCTAATATGCGGTGGCTCTCCTGTAGACATCCTGGTCCTCATTGCCCCTGGACCCCGTGCTACCCCTCGCTCAAGCGCGTCCGCAGGAGCCAGCGTGTTGTGCACGAATCTTAGCCTGCCCAGGCTTTTTCCGCGGATGGATTTCCCCGCGGAGCTGCGGATGAAGAGTCCTTGACACACACACTGTGAAATTCTTTTGGTCATGGTTAGTGACATATGCCTACTTTGGTTTGTCACTGTACATGGTTACCACGCCGTGTCACTACGTATCGAAGGTCTCTGTGCTTTCTAGTTGTTAGCTAGAGTTCCCAAACCATTGTTACCCCCTCTGAATATCTGTGACTTGTCTTCTGAGTTGTCAACATTGACCACATGAAGTGAATTTCTTTGGTCATGGTCAGTGACATATGCATACTTTGGTTGGACACTGTATATTGTAGCCACACTGTTTGACTACATATTGAAGGTATTTGTACTTGCTAGTTGATAACTAGTATGTAGAATCCATTATCTTGCACTCTGGCCATTTGTGACTCGTGTTATGAGTTGTCAAAGTTTACCACACATGGTGACATTCTTTGGTCATGGTCAGTGACATATGGTTGGTCATCGTGCATGGTATCCACACCGTGCCACAAGGTACTGAAGGTCATTGTGCTTGCTAGTTGATACCTGGTTTTCCCAAACAATTGTTTCCCCCTCTGACTATTTGTGAGTCGTATTATGAGTTGTCAACGTTGACCATACACAGCGGATTTCTTTGGTCAAAGGCAGTACATATGCCTACTGTGGTCGGTCATTGTGCATGGTAGCCACACCGTGCTACTACTGATTGAATGTCTTTGTACTTGCTAGTTGAGAACTGATTTTCCCGGACCATTGTTTCCCCCTCTGACCGTTTGTGACTCGTGTTATGGTTGGTGAGCGTTGACCACCCATATTGAAATTCTTTGGTTATGGTCAGTGACATATGCATAGTTTGGTTTTTGGTGTGCATAGTAGCGTCACCGTGCCACTACGTATTGAAGTTATTTGTCCTTTCTAGTCCATGCATAGGGTTCCCAACCCATTGTCTCTCCCTCAGACCATTCGTGACTCGTGTTATGAGTTGTCAATGTTGACCACTCATAGTGGAATTCTTCCGTCATAGTCAGTGACGTATTCATCCTTTGGTTGGTCACTGTGCACGCTAGCCACACCGTGCCACTACTTGTTGAAGTTCTTCATACTTGCTAGTTGATAACTAGTGTTCCCATTCCATTGTTTCCCCCTCGGACCATTTGTGACTCATGTTATGGGTTGTGAACGTTGACCACCCATATTGAAATTCTTTGGTCATGGTTAGTGACATATTCCTAGTTTGGTTTGTCACTGTACGTGGTTACCACGCCGTGTCACTACGTATTGAAGGTCTTTGTGCTTTCTAGTTGATAGCTAGTGTTCCCAA
>SZWC01005519.1:129513-141294 GCA_023375785.1 Penium margaritaceum
TGTCAAAGTTTACCACACATGGTGACATTCTTTGGTCATGGTCAGGGACATATGCATACCTTGGTTGGTCATCGTGTATGGTATCCACACCGTGCCACAATGTATTGAAGGTCATTGTGCTTGCTAGTTGATACCTGGTGTTCCCAACCCATTGTCTCCCCCTCTGACCATTTGTGACTCCTATTATGAGTTGTCAATGCTGACCACATGAAGCGGATTTCTTTGGTCAAAGGTAGTACATATGCCTACTTTGGTCCATCATTGTGCATGTTAGCCACAGCGTGCTTATACTGATTGAACTCTGCTGTACTTGCTAGTTCATAACTGATATTCACAGAACATTGTTTCCCCCTCTGATTGTTTGTTACTCGTGTTATAGTTGGTGAATGTTGACCACCCATATTGAAATTCTTTCATCATGGTCGGTGACATATGCCTAGTTTGGTTGTCTGGTGTGCATAGTAGCCACACCGTGCCACTACGCATTGAAGTTCTTTGTCCCTTCTAGTCGATACATAGGGTTCCCAAACCATTGTCTCACCCTCTGACCATTTGTGACTCGTGTAATGAGTTTTCAATGTTGACCATACATAGTGGACTTCTTCAGTCATAGTTAGTGACGTTTGCATCCTTTGGTTGGTCACTGTGCACGCTAGCCACACCGTGCCACTACTTGTTGAAAGTCTTTCTACTTGCTAGTTGATAACTAGTTCTCCCAACCCATGGTCTCCCCCACTGACCATTTGTGACTCGTGTTATGAGTTTTCAACGTTGACCACACACTGTGAAATCCGCTTGGTCATGGTTTGTGACATATGCCTACTTTGGTTTGTCACTGTACATGGTTACCACGCCATGTCATTACGTATGGAAGGTCTTTGTGCTTTCTTGTTGACAGCTAGTGTTTCCAAACCATTGTTAGCCCCCTCTGACTATCTATGACTCGTGTTGTGATTTGTAAATGTTGACCACATGAAGTGAAATTCTTTGTTCATGGTCATTGACATATGCATACTTTGGTTGGTCACTGTGCATTGTAGCCACACCGTGCCACTACATATTGAAGGTATTTGTACTTGCTAGTCAATAACTAGTATTCACAAACCATTGTCTTCCACCCTGACCATTTGTGACTCGTGTTATGAGTTGTCAAAGTTTACCACACTTAATGACATTATTTGGTCATGGTCTGTGACATATGCCTACTTTGGTTGATCATCGTGCATGGTATCCACACCGTGCCACAACGTATTGAAGCTCCTTGTGCTTGCTATTTGATTCTTGGTGTTCCCAAACCATTGTTTCCCCCCCTGACCATTTGTGACTCGTATTATGGGTTGTCAACGTTGACCACACACAGCGGATTTCTTTGGTGAGAGGCAGTACACATGCCTACTTTGGTTGGTCATTCTGCATGGTAGCCCCACCATGCTACTACTGACTGAAAGTCGTTGTACTTGCTAGTTGAGAAATGACATTCCTATAGCAATGTTTCCTCCCCTGACCGTTTGTGACTCGTATTATGGTTGGTCAACGTTGACCACCTATATTGAAATTCTCTGGTCGTGGTCAGTGACATATGCCGAGTTTGGTTGTTTGGTGTGCATATAAGCCACACCGTGCCACTGTGTATTGAAGTTCTTTGTCCTTTCTAGTCGATGTATAGGGTTCCCAAACCATTGTTTCTCCCTCTGACCATTTGTGACTCGTGTTTTGAGTTGTCAATGTTGACCTCACATAGTGGACTTCTTCGGTCATAGTCAGTGATGTATGCATCCTTTGGTTGGTCACTGTGCACACTAGCCACACCGTGCCACTACTTGTTGAAAATCTTTCTACTCGCTAGTTGATAACTAGTGTTCCCAACCCATGGTCACTGTGCACGCTAGCCACACCGTGCCACTACTTTGGTTTGTCCATGTACATGGTTACCACGCTGTGTCACTACGTATCGAAGGTCTTTGTGCTTTCTAGTTGATAGCTAGTGTTCCCAACCCGTTGTTAGCCCCTCTGAATATCTGTGACTCGTGTTGTGAGTTGTCAACATTGACGACATGAAGTGAATTTCTTTGGTCATGGTCAGTGACATATGCATACTTTGGTGGGTCACTGTGCATTGTAGCCACACTGTGCCACTTCATATTTAAGGTATTTGTACTTGCCAGTGGATAACTAGTATTTTGAAACCATTATCTTCCACTCTCACCATTTGTGACTCGTGTTATGAGCTGTCAAAGTTTACCACACATGGTGACATTCTTTGGTCATGGTCGGTGACATATGCATACCTTGGTTGGTCATCGTGCATGGTATCCACACCGTGCCACAACGTATTGAAGGTCATTGTGCTTGCTAGTTGATACCTGGTGTTCCCAAACAATTGTGTCCCCCTCTGGCTATTTGTGACTCGTATTATGAGTTGTCAACACTGACCAAACACAGCGGATTTCTTTGGTCAAAGGCAGCACATATGCCTACTTTGATCGGTCATTGTGCATGGTAGCCTCACCGTGCTTATACTGATTGAAGGTCACTATACTTGCTAGTTGATAACTGATATTCCCAGACCATTGTTCCCCCTCTGACCGTTTGTGACACGTATTATGGTTGGTCAACGTTGACCACCCATATTGAAATTCTCTGGTCATGGTCAGTGACATTTGTCAATGCGCCGGATAGCAACGGTCTAGAAAATGGGTCCCGACATGGGAGGCCGACAACCGCTCTTGGTATTGCAACCAAGATAACATATCACCCTCGAATGAGAGATCCATACTTTAGGTTCGTTTTGTTTACAACCTCACGAAGTCCACATGTTGGTCTTTAGTGTCTACCTTTGGTTGGACACTTTGTGAGGAGTCTCAAAGGCAAGAACTGTAAATGGATGCATGCAAGGTACATACTTTTATACTTGCAGAGCTTTGCTAAAGCTTCTGCTTGTAGTGGCTCCATTGGAGCCAACCTCAACCTACAGTCCTACTTGGCGCGTCCTTAGACCGCCAAGTGTTATCCTCAAGGCAGGCTCTAGTAAGCTTCCTAGAAGCTTCCTGTCCCAGTTTTGGCCACAAAGAAAATTGCGGCCGTCGCAGGGTTTGAGCCCGCGACCTCTCGTTTGAGACTCCGGTGCTCATTCAACCAAGCCAAAAAGGTATGGTCCCTATGATGAGCCATAGGGGACATACCCATTATGGGCAGTGCATTCCTGGCCCATCTCAGATTAGACCAAGGGGACATACTCCATGAAGCAGTGCACGCCTTGTCTGTATGTGTAGCTAGCCAGCTAGGCAGTGGACAAGGTGCATACTATTTCAACAAATCTCTCCCTTGCACCTCTGTCCATCTGTTGCTTACTGGGCTCCATCAATGCCTTGGGGCTCACCCTTCTTCTGCCGCACTCCTCATGCCGAATCCAGAAATCCCTGCATAGTGCAAGTCGCTCTCCAGCGGCTTGGTCATGCAGTCAGCAAGCATGCTTTTCGTTCCGCAGTGCTACAAGTCCACCACGTTCTTCATGACCAGGTCACGTGAGTAGTGGTAACGTATGTCGATGTGCTTCGTCCGCCGGGAGATGATCTTGTCTTCAGCCATCGAGATGGCGCTCATGTTGTCCACGTGTACGACCGTGGCATCCTTCTGTGGCATTGTCATTTCGCCAAGCAGGCTGCGCAGCCATTGAGTCTCCTTCCACACCTCAGACAGAGCAACGTTCTCTGCCTCAGCCGTGGACACGGAAACACAATCCTGCTTCCTGCTGGCCCATGAGATGGCAGCGCCATTCAAGATGCACACGTATCCAGAGGTGGATTTCCTATCTTTGAGAATTCCTCCCCAGTCAGCGTCGGTGTAGCACTTCAGGCGAAGGGGGTCTGTTCCTTCTTGGCCTCCAAGGACGAGGCCCATGTGACGTGTCTTATGCAGGTAGCGCAATATGCGCTTGACTGCCTGCCAATGTTGTGGCCTAGGGTTGGCCACGAATCTGCTCACTTGTACTACAGCATAGCAGATATCCGGATGAGTCCCTACCATGGTGTACATGATGCTACCCACGGCGGACTGGTAGGGGATGTCTTGCATCTCCCTTTGTTCTGCTTTGTTGCTTGGCGACATGGAGGCCTTCAGCGTTGTATCAGTCGTCATTGGGGTACTGATAGGTTTGCAGTCTTCCATGTGGTAACGCTTCAATACCTCACCGATGTATTTTGTTTGGTTGAGTTTGATGGTGCCTACTACTCGGTTGCGGTGGATGGCAATCTCGAGGTAGTACTCGAGAGGACCCATGTCCTTCATCTTGAATATTTTGCTGAGGTCAGACTTCAGCTCATCCAGCAGCACGACCGAAGACGAGCAGATGATCAGATCATCCACGTATAGCGCAGCTAGCATCAGCCCTCTCCCATCATCGCGCACGTACATGCTAGGGTCATTCTGGCAATGCGCGAAGGAGAGACCGGTCATGAAACCGTCCATCTCTTTGTACCACATCCTTGGGGCCTGTTTCAGCCCGTAGAGCGCTTTCACCAACTTGCACACCTTGCCCTCGGGAGCTTCGACCCCTTCCGGCACCTCCATCAGAACTTCCTTGTCAAGCTTCCCATAAAGGAAAGCTGTCCTGACGTCCATCTGGTGTATCTCCAGGTTCTTTGCGGCTGCAATGCCAAGGAGAGAGCGGATGGAGGCAAAGGNCATCGCGCACGTACATGCTAGGGTCATTCTGGCAATGCGCGAAGGAGAGACCGGTCATGAAACCGTCCATCTCTTTGTACCACATCCTTGGGGCCTGTTTCAGCCCGTAGAGCGCTTTCACCAACTTGCACACCTTGCCCTCGGGAGCTTCGACCCCTTCCGGCACCTCCATCAGAACTTCCTTGTCAAGCTTCCCATAAAGGAAAGCTGTCCTGACGTCCATGTAGTGTATCTCCAGGTTCTTTGCGGCTGCAATGCCAATGAGAGAGCGGATGGAGGCAAAGGGCACGACGGGCGCGAATGTCTCATCGTACTCGGAGCCCGGGCGTTGAGAGAACCCGTTTGCCACTACCCTTGCCTTGAACTTGTCGATGCTGCCGTCTTGCTTCTTCTTCACTCGGCGGACCCACTTGGATCCCACCACGTGGGCCTTGTCGGGTCTATCCACCAGTACCCACGTGCCGTTCTCGGCAATGGACGCGAGCTCGCTGTCCATTGCCTCCTTCCACTTGGCCGCATCTGGGCCATTCATTGCCTCTGCCATTGTGGATGGCTCTCCCTGAGCCATGCACGACCAGCTAAGGCCGGTCCAATCATCCCCATACCGCAAAGGTGCTTTCTTTGGTCGCAAACTGCACCGGGGTGCTGGTGCGGCTTCTTGCTTTGGCGCTGGTGCTTCCACAAGTGGTGGTTTGTCGTCGTCGTTGTCGTCGTCAGAAGTGTCTTCAGACTCCAAGTCAGACTCGGAAGCCCTGGACGCCTCGGTATCCGCGTCCATGTCAGATGCTGCGTCATCCTCCGTAGCATCTCTCCCATTCCTACCACCTGCTGGCAAAGCGAGCCAGTTGTCGGGCGCGTGGTCTCCGGACTCAAGCAACACTATCCACTCTCCCGCTTTGGGAGTGAGGTTTGGGTCCATCAGCTCTCCCTTTTCAAGGGTGCGTTCGTCAAACACGACATTGCAGCTCCTCACGAGCTTGCCTGCTGCCTGGTCCCAAAGCCGATAGGATTTGTGTGATGTGTCGTACCTTATCATGACGCACTTTCTGGAACGTGCGTCTAGCTTGCCTCCACCTTCTCCCGACTGGATCTTCACCCATGCAGTTGACCCAAGCACCATGCTTCCTGTGGGGTCTTCAGCTGCGTGTCCTGATCCTTTCCACGCTTCCGCAAGGCGGTCGCTGGTGTGAGGTTCAAGAGATAGCAAGCCGTTGTTGCTGCTTCAGCCCAAAAGCGAGGTGGGAGCTTGGCGTCAAAGAGCATGCTTCGCACCATGCCGAGCAGGGTCTGGTTCATCGTCTCGGCCACGCCATTTCTTTGGGAGTTGTATGGTGTGGTCTGCTCGTGGCGGATGCCATGATACTTGAGCCAAGGCTTGCATGCCTCGTACTCACCCCCATTGTCACTTCGAAGCGTCTTCACCTTCTTGGATGTTTGCCGCTCCACCATGGCGACGAACTCGAGGAGCTTCTCCTTGACCTCTCCTTTTGTTTTGAGGAAGTAGATCCGCAACTTGCGGCTGTGGTCATCAATGAAGGTCAAGAAGTACTTGCTTCCTCCATTAGACGGTGTGCGGAATGGTCCACACACGTCACTGTGTATCAGTTCCAAGACGTGCTCCGCTCGTTGACCTCCTCTCCCAAACGGCTTCTTCTTTGCCTTCGCTTGGAGGCATGGTTCACACAATGCACACCATCCGCCATGCTTCATGGTGCACCCTTCCATTTCGCGGACTACCTCTTGCTCCTGTATCTTCTGCAGCGTGCTGTTGGCCACGTGGCCAAATCGCCGGTGCCACAGCTCAGCGTCAGTGTCCTTGATTGATGTGGCGGCCGCAGCGGTCGCCGGCGGTGCATCCTTTGACTCTGGTGCCACTGTCTTGGTGGCACATGCGAGTCCCTCATCCGACACCTTGGTGACTTTGGTTTGAAGTACGTAGAGGCCGTCGACTCCTGGAACTTGAAGCATGAGGTCGTCTTTGGTGTACAAAATCTGGATGTCCTCGGTTTTAGGGCCACCGCTTCCTTGTTGGTGAACACCACCGTCATGTTGTTGTCGGTGATTTGTGAGACGGACAGCAAGTTGGCTGTGAAGGAGGGCATGTACACCACCTTTTGAAGGTTAACCGCCTTCTCCGCACCGTTCACGTTTAACGTGATCACCCTGTCCCCTTCGCCCATGGCTTGGACGACGCCGCCGTTTGCACACTTGATGCGCATGACAGATTCGGCCATGGAGACAAATCCACCCTTCTTTTTTGATGAGTGGTGGTTGGTGCCTGAATCAAGGGCGAATGCCCCGGGCCTAAGGATCCCTACGCCCTTCATGGGCAGCCCCCTAGCCATCATGTTGGTGAGCTCCTTCTTCTCCTTCCCACCTTTGTTCCCACCTTCTTTCTTGGGACTACGACA
Source organism: Penium margaritaceum (assembly GCA_023375785.1). Classification (NCBI taxonomy): domain Eukaryota; kingdom Viridiplantae; phylum Streptophyta; class Zygnematophyceae; order Desmidiales; family Peniaceae; genus Penium; species Penium margaritaceum. Next base: position 136,608 of record SZWC01005519.1, read on the forward strand.
GGCCCTAGCCTAGTGTCCAGCCTTGCCACACTTGTTACAGTTGCCGGGCTTCTTGGAACTCTTCCCGCCACCATTGCCTTTCCCTCCACCGCCACAGCTTCCGCTGTTGCCTTGACTGGAGCGAGAGCTTGCACCTTGTCCACCGAAGCGAGAGGCATAGGCTGAGATGTTTGCCTCACTACCACTGCGTTGCATGGACTCGTTGCGGACGTGTTCGGCGACAACCTCGTACGTCAGATCTGCCTCCTTCCAACCGCCAAATACAGTGATCAAGGACCCCCAGCTTTCCGGAAGCGCCATTAGAAGGATCATGGCACGCATGTTGGAATCAAGCTTCCATTCCATTTACTGGACCTCTTGCAGCACATTGTCGAACGTCTGCAAAAATGCGGGTATCGATTCTCCTTTGCTCACCCTCATCGACATCAACCGTTGGAAGATGAAGAGTCGGTTTGCTTGGGCGTTTGATTGATGCACGCGTGAGAGCTTTGCGTAGGCCTCGGCAGCCAACGTGCATCCTATGATGTGGGAGTGTTGAGTCTCGTTGATGGACGTCACAAGAATGGCGAGAGCCATGTTGTTCTTCATCGTCCATGCTGCAAGGTCAGCCGTATGCGTCATCACGGTTGCATCGGCGGGTGCTGTCTCGATCCCTTTTAGGATGTCGAGGTAGCCATGCACGTTCATGACAATCTCAAATTGCCATTTCCACAAGGGAAAACCTGTCCCCGGGAATTTGGACATACCCACCTCAAGGCGGGCTGGAGTCGGATCCGCCATTTTTGGCGGTTGCTCGTCTTCTGTGCTTCGCTACTACTCTGCTTCGTTGAGGCCGATGAGGCTGATGAGGCTGCTGACAACGACCGTTGTCAAAGGTGCAGTTGGTTCCGTTGCATACCCCTCCAGCCGATGATCGCCTAAGGCGATGGTGCTGTCGTGAGAGAACGGACTCGGGGTCGTACCACCTTGTAAAAAGGGGTAGAGCTTAATCCCGTTGGGGCTTGAGGGTCGTGTCCAACATGGACAGAGCTGTTCCTTGTCCCCTAGTCCGCCACGTGCGCGCACCCTACCTGAAGAAGCCGATGGAGCCGATGGAGCAGATGGAGCCGTCCGATGCTCGTGTCCCTGTTGTACCTGTGCGCCCTACAAGACCACGCGCTAGTCGGTCTTGGAAGCGTGCCTTAGAACCAGAAGTATGGGCCCATAACCCTTTGTCAATGCGCCGGATAGCAACGGTCTAGAAAACGGGTCCCGACATGGGAGGCCGCCAACCGCTCTTGGTATTGCAACCAAGATAACATATCCCCCTCGAACGAGGGATCCACACTTTAGGTTCGTTTAGTTTGCAACCTCACGAAGTCCGCATGTTGGTCTTTAGTGTCTACCTTTGGTTGGACACTCTGTGAGGAGTCTCAAAGGCAAGAACTCTAAATGGATGCATGCAAGGTACACGCTTTTATACTTGCAGAGCGTTGCTAAAGCTTCTGCTTGTATTGGCTCCATTGGAGCCAACCTCAACCTACAGTCCTACTTGGCGCGTCCTTAGACCGCCAAGTGTCATCCTCAAGGCAGGCTCTAGTAAGCTTCCTAGAAGCTTCCTGTGCCAGTTTTGGCCACAAAGAAAATTGCGGCCGTCGCGGGGTTTGAACCCGCAACCTCTCGTTTGAGACTCCGGTGCTCATTCAACCAAGTCAAAAAGGTATGGTCCCTATGATGAGCCATAGGGGACATACCCATTATGGGCAGTGCATTCCTGGCCCATCTCAGATTAGACCAAGGGGACATACTCCATGGAGCAGTGCACGCCTTGTCTGTATGTGTAGCTAGCCAGCTAGGCAGTGGACAAGGTGCATACTATTTCAACAATATATGCCTAGTTTGGTTGTTTGGTGTGCATAGTAGCCACACCGTGCCACTACGTATTGAAGTTCCTTGTCCTTTCCAGTCGATACATAGGGTTCCCAAACCATAGTCTCTCCCTCTGACCATTTGTGACTTGTGTTATGAGTTGTCAATGTTGACCACACATAGTGGACTTCTTCGGTCATAGTCAATGACCTATGCATCCTTTGGTTGGTCACTGTGCACGCTAGCCACACCGTGACAGTGCTTGTTGAAGGTCTTTGTACCGGCTAGCTGATAACTAGTGTTCCCAACCCATTGTTTTCCCCTCGGACCATTTGTGACTCGTGTTATGCGTTTTCAACGTTGACCACACACTGTGAAATTCTTTTGGTCATGGTTACTCACATATGCCTACTTTGGTTTGTCACTATACATGGTTTCCACGCCACGTCACTAGGTATCGAAGGTCTTTGTGCTTTCTAGTTGATAGCTATTGTTCCCAAACCATTGTTACCCCCTCTGAATATCTGTGACTCGTGTTGTGAGTTGTCACCATTCACCAAATGAAGTGAAATTCTTTGGTCATGGTCAGTGACATATGCATACTTTGGTTGGTCACTGTGCATTGTAGCCACACTGTGCCACTGCATATTGAAGGTATTTGTACTTGCTAGTCAATAACTAGTATTTATAAACCATTATCTTCCACTCTGACCATTTGTGACTTGTGTTATGAGTTGTCAAAGTTTACCACACATGGTGACATTCTTTGGTCATGGTCAGTGACATATGGTTGGTCATCGTGCATGGTATCCACACCATACCACAACGTACTGAAGGTCATTGTGCTTGCTAGTTGATACCTGGTGTTCCCAAACATTTATTTCCCCCTCGGACTATTTGTGACTTGTATTATGAGTTGTCAACGTTGACCATACACATCGGATTTCTTTGGTCAAAGGCAGTACATATGCCTACTCTGGTCGGTCATTGTGCATGGTAGCCACACCGTGCTACTACTGATTGAAGGTCGTTATACTTGCTAGTTGAGAACTGATATTTCCGGACCATTGTTTTCCCCTCTGACCGTTTGTGACTCGTGTTATGGTTGGTGAACGTTGACCACTCATATTGAAATTCTTTGGTCATGGTCAGTGACATATGCCTAGTTTGGTTGTTTGGTGTGCATAGTAGCCACACCGTGCCACTACGTGTTGAAGTTATTTGTCCTTTCTAGTCCATGCATAGGGTTCCCAACCCATTGTCTCTCCCTCTGACCATTTGTGACTCATGTTATGGGTTGTGAACGTTGACCACCCATATTGAAATTCTTTGGTCATGGTCAGTGACATATGCCTAGTTTGGTTGTTTGGTGTGCATAGTAGCCACACCGTGCCACTACGTGTTGAAGTTATTTGTCCTTTCTAGTCCATGCATAGGGTTCCCAACCCATTGTCTCTCCCTCTGACCATTTGTGACCCGTGTTATGAGTTGTCAATGTTGACCGCACATAGTGGACTTCTTCCGTCATAGTAAGTGACGTATTCTTCCTTTGGTTGGTCACTGTGCATGCTAGCCACACCGTGCCACTACTTGTTGAAGTTCTTCATACTTGCTAGTTGATAACTAGTATTCCCAGCCCATTATTTCCCCCTCTGACCATTTGTGACTCATGTTATGGGTTGTGAACGTTGACCACCCATATTGAAATTCTTTGGTCATGGTTAGCGACATATGCCTAGTTTGGTTTGTCACTGTACGTGGTTACCACGCGGTGTCACTATGTATTGAAGGTCTTTGTGCTTTCTAGTTGATGAAAGTGTTCCCAGATCATTGTAACCCCCCTCTGACTATCAGTGACGCGTGTTGTGAGTTGTCAACACTGACCACATGAAGTGATATTTTTTGGTCATGGTCAGTGACATATGCATACTTTTGTTGGTCACTATGCATGGTAGCCACGCTGTGCCACTATATATTAAAGGTGTTAGAAGAATGCAGGCATGAGGGCAGCAACAACAGAAGCAGACAAAAGCGTCAGGACATTCAAGTTTATGTCAGCAGAGTGACGTAAGCCAGAGGAATCCCGAGGAGTTAGTCGCGGAGGTTGGTAGAAGATGAGACGTGAGGTAATCGAGGTAGACAGGTTAATGTGAGAGAGTAATAGCGAGATAAGTGATGGTTGGCGGAGAAAGAGAGCTGAGCGAATGAGCGAGAGTGACGGAGCGAAGAGTTGAGAGAGGCTGGCGAAGGCAGGGAATGCGAGGAACGAGCAGGGCCAAGACATGGCAGCAAAGCCGCGGAACCAAAGGGGAACAGGATGGATAGAACTGTTATGGTTAACTCGAGGGAATGAACATCCTCGGTATAAAAGGGGCAGGACAGGACAAGGAACAAGGCAATGGCTTCTTTCGACTAGCCGGACGCGGGTGACAGGTGTCACGTTATTAGGGGATAACTTGACAAAGTTCCGAACGGTTGAGTTACTAGGAACCGTTAGTCAAGGTGGTTCGGACTCCGGCCCTGAACCGTTATTGAGACGATTTAGTCAGTTGCGACCCTCTTGTCAAGATTTCATTCTGACAAAAGGTATTTGTACTTGCTAGTCGATAACTAGTATTCACAGACCATTATCTTCCACCCTGATCATTTGTGACTCGTGTTATGAGGTGTCAGAGTTTACCACACTTAGCTACATTATTTGGTCATGGTCAGTGACATATGCCTACTTTGGTTGGTCATCGTGCATGGTATCCACACCGTGCCACAACTTATTGAAGGTCCTTGTGCTTGCTAGTTGATACCTGGTGTTCCCAAACCATTGTCTCCCCCTCTGACCATT
>SZWC01005519.1:141344-153347 GCA_023375785.1 Penium margaritaceum
TGAAGGTCATTGTGCTTGCTAGTTGATACCTGGTGTTCCCAAACCATTGTCTCCCCCTCTGACCATTGGTGACTCCTATTATGAGTTGTCAACGCTGACCACACACAGCGGATTTCTTTGGTCAAAGGTAGTACATATGCCAATTTTGGTCGGTCATTGTGCATGGTAGCCACACCGTGCTTATACTGATTGAAGTTCGCTGTACTTGCTAGTTGAGAACTGATATTCACAGACCATTGTTTCCCCCTCTGATTGTTTGTGACTCGTGTTATGGTTGGTGAATGTTGATCACCCATATTGAAATTCTTTCATCATGGTCGGTGACATATGCCTAGTTTGGTTGTTTGGTGTGCATAGTAGCCACACCGTGCCACTACGCGTTGAAGTTCTTTGTCCTTTCTAGTCCATACATAGGGTTCCCAAACCATTGTCTCTCCCTCTAACCATTTGTAACTCGTGTTATGAGTTGTCAATGTTGACCACACATAGTGGACTTCTTCGGTCATAGTCAGTGACGTATGGATCCTTTGGTTGGTCACTGTGCACGCTAGCCACACCTTGCCACTACTTGTTGAAAATCTTTCTACTTGCTAGTTGATAACTAGTGGTCCCAGTCCATGGTTTCCCCCACTGACCATTTGTGACTCGTGTTATGAATTTTCAACGTTGAACACACACTGTGAAATCCGTTTGGTCATAGTTAGTGACATATGCCTACTTTGGTTTGTCTTCGTACATGGTTACCACGCCGTGTCACTACGTATCGAAGGTCTTTGTGCTTTCTAGTTGATAGCTGATGTTCCCAACCCGTTGTTAGCCCCTCTGAATATCTGTGACTCGTGTTGTGAGTTGTCAACATTGACCACATGAAGTGAATTTCTTCGGTCATGGTCAGTGACATATGCATACTTTGGTTGATCACTGTGCATTGTAGCCACACTGTGCCACTACATATTGAAGGTATTTGTATTTGCTAGTAGATAACTAGTATTTTGAAACCATTATCTTCCACTCTCACCATTTGTGACTCGTGTTATGAGCTTTCAAAGTTTACCACACATGGTGACATTCTTTGGTCATGGTCAGTGACATATGCATATCCTGGTTGGTCATTGTGCATGGTATCCACACCGTGCCACAACGTATTGAAGGTCATTGTGCTTGCTAGTTGATACCTGGTGTTCCCAAACAATTGTGTCCCCCTCTGACTATTTGTGACTCGTATTATGAGTTGTCAACGTTGACCACACACGGCGGATTTCTTTGGTCAAAGGCAGTACATATGCCTACTTTGGTCGGTCATTGAGCATGGTAGCCACTCCGTGCTACTACTGATTGAAGGGCGTTGTACTTGCTAGTTGAGAACTAATATTCCCGGACCATTGTTTCCCCCTCTGACCGTTTGTGACTCGTGTTATGGTTGGTGAACGTTAACCACCCATATTGAAATTCTTTGGTCATGGTCAGTGACATATGCCTAGTTTGTTTGCTTGATGTGTATGGTAGCCACACCGTGCTACTACGTATAGAAGTTATTTGTCCTTTCTAGTCCATGCATAGGGATCCCAAACCATTGTCTCTCCCTCTGACCATATGTGACTCGTGTTATGAGTTGTCCATGTCGACCACGCATACTGGATTTCTTCGGTCATAGTCAGTGACGTATTCATCCTTTGGTTGGTCACTGTGCACGCTAGCCAACCCGTGCCACTACTTGTTGAAGTTCTTCATACTTGCTAGTTGATAACTAGTGTTCCCAACCCATTGTTTCCCCCTCTGACCATTTGTGACTCGTGTTATCAGTTTTCAATATTGACCACACACTGTGAATTTCGTTTGGTCATGGTTAGTGACATATGCCTACTTTGGTTTGTCACTGTACATGGTTACCATGCCGTGTCACTACATATTAAAGGTATTTGTGCTTTCTAGTTAATAGTTAGTGTTCCCAAACCATTGTTACCCCCCTTTGACTATATGTGACTCATACTGTGAGTTGTCAATGCAAACCGCATGAAGTGAAATTCGTTGGTCATGGCCAGTGACATATGCATACTTTGGTTGGTCACTGTGCATGGTAGCCACGCTGTGCCACTACATATTGAAGGTATTTGTACTTGATAGTGGATAACTAGTATTCACAAACCACTATCTTCCCCTCTGACAATTTGTGACTCGTGTTATGAGTTGTCAAAGTTTACCACGCTTGGTGACATTATTTGGACATGGTCAGTGACATATGCCTACTTTGGCTGGTCATCGTGCATGGTATCCACACCATGCCACAACTTATTGAAGGTCCTTGTGCTTGCTAGTTGATACCTGGTGTTCCCAAACCATTGTCTCCCCCTCTGACCATTTGTGACTCCTATTATAAGTTGTCAACGCTGACCACATACAGCGGATTTCTTTGGTCAAAGGCAGTACACATGCCTACTTTGCTCGGTCATTGTGCATGGTAGCCACACTGTGCTTGTACTGATTGAAGGTCAATGTACTTGCTAGTTGAGAACTGATATTCCCAGACCATTGTTTCCCCCTCTGGCCGTTTGTGACATGTGTTATGGTTGGTCAACGTTGACCACCCATATTGAAATTCTCTGGTCATGGTCAGTGACATATGCCTAGTTTAATTGTTTGGTGTGCATGGTAGCCACACCGTGCCACTACGTATTGAAGTTATTTGTCCATTCTAGTCGATACATAGGGTTCCCAAACCATTTTCTCTCCCCTTGACCGTTTGTGACTCGTGTTATGAGTTGTCAAAGTTGACCACACTTAGTGGACTTCTTCGGTCATATTCAGTGACGTATGCATCCTTTGGTTGGTGACTGTGCACGCTAGCCACACCGTGCCACTGCTTGTTGAAGGTCTTTTTACCTTCTAGCTGATAACTAGTGTTCCCAACCAATTGTTTCCCCCTCTGACCATTTGTGACTCGTGTTATGCATTTTCAACGTTAGTGACATATGCCTACTTTGGTTTTTCACTGTACATGGTTTCCACGCCGTGTCACTACGTATCGAAGGTCTCTCTGCTTTCTATTTGATAGCTAGTGTTTTCAAGCAATTGTTACCCCCTTTGAATATCTGTGACTCGTGTCGTGAGTTGTCAACATTGACCACATGAAGTGAAGTTCTTTAGTCATGGTCAGTGACATATGCATACTTTGGTTGGTCACTGTGCATTGTAGCCACACTGTGCCATTGCATATTGAATGTATTTGTACTTGCTAGTCCATAACTAGTATTTAGGAACCATTATCTTTCACTCTGACCATTTGTGACTCGTGTTATGAGTTGTCAAAGTTTACCACACATGTTGACATTCTTTGGTCATGGTCAGTGACATATGGTTGGTCATCGTGCATGGTATCCATACCGTGCCACAACATACTGAAGGTCATTGTGCTTGCTAGTTGATACCTGGTGTTCCCAAACAATTGTTTCCACCTCTGACTATTTGTGACTCGTATTATGAGTTGTCAACGTTTACCATACACATCGGATTTCTTTGGTCAAAGGCACTACATATGCCTACTCTGGTCGGTCATTGTGCATGGTAGCCACACCGTGCTACTAATGATTGAAGGTCGTTGTACTTGCTAGTTGAGAACTGAGATTCTCGGACCATTGTTTCCCCCTCGGACCGTTTGTGACTTCTGTTATGGTTGGTGAACGTTAACCACCCATATTGACATTCTTTGGTCATGGTCAGTGACATATGCCTAGTTGAAGTTTGAAGTTTTTTGTCCATTCTAGTCCATGCATAGGGTTCCCAACCCATTGTCTCTCCCTCTGACCATTCGTGACTCGTGTTATGAGTTGTCAATGTTGACCACACATAGTGGACTTCTTTCGTCATAGTCAGTGACGTATTCATCCTTTGGTTGGTCACTGTGCACGCTAGCCACACCGTGCCACTACTTGTTGAAGTTCTTCATACTTGCTAGTTGATAACTAGTGTTTGCAGTCCATTGTTTCCCCCTCTGACCATTTGTGACTCGTGTGATGAGTTTTCAACGTTGACCACACACCGTGAAATTCTTTGGAGATGGTTAGTGACAAATGCCTAGTTTGGTTTGTCACTGTACGTGGTTACCAGGCCATGTCACTATGTATTGAAGGTCTTTGTGCTCTCTAGTTGATAGCTAGTGTTCCCGAACCATTGTTACCTCCATCTGACTATCAGTGTCTCATGTTTTGAGTTGTCAACGCTGACCACATGAAGTGATATTCGTTGGTCATGGTCAGTGACATATGCATACTTTGGTTGGTCACTGTGCATGGTAGCCACCCAGTGCCACTACATATTGAAGGTATTTGTACGTGCTAGTTGATAACTAGTATTCACAAACCATTATCTTCCACCCTGACCATTTGTGACTCGTATTATGAGTTGTCAGACTTTACCACACTTAGTGACATCATTTGGTCATGGTCAGTGACATATGCCTACTTTGGTTGGTCATCCTTCATGGTATCCACACTGTGCCAGTGTCAGAAGAATGCAGACGCGAGAACAGTAGCAGCAAAAGCAGGCAGAAATGTCAGGACATGCAAGCGTAAGTCACCAGAGTGACGTAGGCGAGAGCGGTCCGAGAAGTTAGTCACGGAAGCTGGTAGAGGCTGAGACGCGAGATAGCTGAGGTAGACAGGTTGATGTGAGAGAGAGTGCAAGCAAGATGAGTGATGGCTGGCGGAGTATGAGAGTTGAGCGAAGGAGCGAGAGTGACGGAGTGAAGCGTTGAGAGGGGCTGGCAAAGACAAAGAGTGCGAGGAGCGAGCAGAGCGAAGACACGGCGGCGAAGCTGCGGAACCAAAGGGGAACAGGATGAGTAGAACTGTTCTAGTTAACTCGAGGGAATGAACATCCTCGGTATAAAAAGGTCAGAACAGGACAAAGAGTACTATCTAACGGCTTCTTTCGGATAGCCAGATGTGAGTGACAGATGTCACTTTATTAGGGGATAACTTGACAGTCGGGTCCGAACGGTCAGGTGGTCAGAGACCCGTTGGTCAAGATGATTCGGTGACGGGACCTGAACCATTATTGAGAAGGAATTTTCTCGGACTTTACTTCTGCACTGAGTCTGTTCCACAAGGATATTCTGACATCCCCCCTGAAACTGACTCAGTGCATGCTGTATGTCCTGAGTTAGAGGAAGTTCCATCATTTCTGCTTTTAGTGAGATGAAGATGTAGGTAGAGCTGGAGGACTGGGCAGAAGGTGAAGGGGAGGCATGTCTGGGATCTCGGGGAGGTCTTCCATGGTGATCCTTTCTGGTTGACTTGTTCTCCACCGATGTCCTCGTCGAAGTCTGCACTCGCGGCTTATGTTGCTCATGAGACTGAAGATGTTACTTGAGCAAGGATCATACGCCTGAAGAATGGAGTGGAATGGACGGTCGGTGGTGAGGTACAAGATGACCGGGGCTTGATATTCGGCGAGGAAGTAGTTACACCAGTATTGTCGAATTTTGAGGGTGGAGAAGTCAACGTGGAAGTAATCTCCTTGCTTGCTAAAGATGTCCCAGAGTTCAATGGTGCCGAAGCTCACATCTGCGTGTATTTCGAGTGCAGTAAGCCACTCATCATGGTTGAATTTGCCTGCATCGTTGAAGTGGAGAATGGGGATTCTGTGAGCGAGTTCACCAATTCCTTGATTTATGGGTTTTCCATGTCTCCACCAAAGGCTTCGTTGCCAAGGGGTCGATCCTTCCATGACCGCCATATGTGGGGAACGACACAGGGAGAGATTTGAGACTTGTCAGGTCTCAAGAGAGACCAAAGGTCTTTGAAGCTGTAGTTTTGTGTACTGAGTCGTGGACTTAGTCACAGATCGTCACGAGATGCCCAGTTTTAGTGGTTGAGACTTGTTGAAGATGATGGTGATGGAGTAAAGGATGAAGGATGCTGGAGGTGGGAGTGGATGTAGGACCGAGGACACGTGTGCTGTGAGTGTTTTTGGCCTTGGACGCAGGTCGTCGCGAAGTTGGCGATACGACCGGGCGGATCCTTGTGCCGAGCAGAGCGGAAGAGGATGACGATGAATGATGGACTGGGCGCAGGGGCAAAACCGCGTGCGCGACGGATGTTTTCGGCGTGGGCGCAGGTCGTCGCGGAACAGGCGATTCGACCGGGCGGATCCTTGTGCCGAGCTGAAGGAGATGCAGATAACGAGGAATGATTGATGATGGAGTGGGCGCAGGGGCTAAACCACGTGCGCGAGTTGCAATAGGGGAGAAGGATGTGGCAAGGGGAAGGCAGGTGCCGACGCGCCGCGAGAAATCTGCTACTGGCGTGGGTGGAGGCTGCTGCGGAAGCGGGCAGCTAGCTCGTGCAGATCCTTGTGCCGATCACAGATGCTGATGATTGCAGATAAGACGGAGGCTGATGATGATAGCGGAGTGGGCGCAGGGGCGAGCAGCGTGCGCTAAAGGAATTTTCAGCATGGGCGCAGGTCGTCGCGGAACTGGCAATGCGACCGGGCGGATCCTTGTGCCGAGCTGAGAGCGATGCGGAGGAAACGATTGATTGATGAGTGGACGCAGGGGCGGAACCACGTGCGCGATAAAGCAATGCTGATACGGATGATTGATGAGAAGGCCGCGCGGAGGATGCTGATGATGGAGAAAGACGGAGATGAGGCAGGAGCGGGCGGCTGATGGAGCTGACGAAGCTAGAGCGAGGAAGTCGAGGAGAACTGATGGCAGCAGCTGAGGATGACGCGAGGAGTGAGGGCAGAAGACTGACGATGATGCTGAAGGAAAGAGATGGAGAGCGATGCAAGCGGAGGGAGATGCGATGAGACGCGTTGCGGCAGGGAGATGGAGAGACACAACCACTTTCTTCTGCCTTCAGGAGAGTGACGGCTTGTTCCCCAGTTGGCTCGGAAATGGGAGCAGGAAGACTGGTGGTGTCCGATGTCCTGTTAACTGGAAGAGAGTGGTTGCGACACAGGGAGTCAGGCAGCGGGCAGGTCCACTGGACCGCTGATGTCAGGAGAGTGACGGCTTGTTTCCCGGTTGGCTCAGAAGTGGGAGCAGGAAGATTGGTGGTGTTCGATATCCTGACGGCGGCAATTTTGGCTGTAGTTGTTGACGAGGCGAGAAGGCGATGCGAGAAGGCGGCTCGAGATGCTGGACGCGGGCGGGCTGAGGATGACGGCGAGGAGGGGCAGATGAGGCTGATAAGGCAGGATGAAAGAGGAGGAGATACTTGCGGAGGCAGATGTGACGAGGGGCAGCGGATGGCAGACAGCAGGAAGCTTCTTGGTAGTTGACGGCAGACGGCGGCTCGAGAGTTGCTTGCGGCTGATGTGGGCGACAAGTCACCGGTTGTTGGCCACGGGCGCGGAAATGCGAGCAGGGCTTCCTTGGGATGACAAGGCGTTTCCTCAGTGCGGAGAACTCATCAGGCAGAGCTGCTGATGTCAGCTGCTGGAAAAGCGGCGAGGCGCGAGATGACGGTAGCGGCGGTAGAGGATTGCAGGAGAAAGCGATGGAGGGAAGATGGCGGCAGAGTGATGACGTAGTTACGGGGCACCAGGTGATGTTGCTTGATGCTCTGATACCATGTCAGAAGAATGCAGACGCGAGAACACTAGCAGCAGAAGCAGGTTAAAGCGTCAAGACATGCAAGCGTAAGTCACCAGAGTGACTTAGGCGAGAGCGGTCCGAGAAGTTAGTCACGGAAGCTGGTAGAGGCTGAGACGCGAGATAGCTGAGGTAGACAAGTTGATGTGAGAGAGAGTGCAAGCGAGATGAGTGATGGCTGGCGGAGTATGAGAGCTGAGCGAAGGAGCGAGAGTGACGGAGCAAAGCATTGAGAGGGGCTGGCGAAGACAAAGAGTGCGAGGAGCGAGCAGAGCGAATACACGGCGGCGAAGCCACGGAACCAAAGTGAAACAGGATGAGTAGAACTGTTCTGGTTAACTCGAGGGAATGAACATCCTCAGTATAAAAAGGTCAGAACAGGACAAAGAGTACTATCTAACGGCTTCTTTCCGCTAGTCGGACGCGAGTGACAGATGTCACTTTATTAGGGGATAACTTGACAGTGGGGTCCAAACGGTCAGGTGGTCAGAGACCCGTTGGTCAAGGTGATTCGGTCACGGGTTCTGAACCATTATTGAGAAGGAATTTTCTCGGATTGTACTTCTGCACTGAGTCTGTTCCATAAGGATATTCCGACAGCCACAACTTATTGAAGGTCATTGTGCTTGCTAGTTGATACCTTGTGTTCAAAAACCATTGTCTCCCCCTCTCACCATTTGTGACTCCTATTATGAGTTGTCAACGTTGACCACACACAGCGAATTTCTTTGGTCAAAGGTAGTACATATGCCTACTTTGGTCGGTCATTGTGCATGGTAGCCACACCGTACTTGTACTGATTGAAGGTCGTTGTACTTACTAGTTGAGAACTGATATTCACAGACCATTGTCTCTCCCTCTGATCGTTTGTGACTCGTGTTATGGTTGGTGAATATTGACCACCCATATTGAAATTCTTTCATCATAGTCAGTGACGTATTCATCCTTTGGTTGGTCACTGTGCACGCTAGCCAAACCGTGCCACTACTTGTTGAAGTTCTTCATACTTGCTAGTTGATAACTAGTGTTCCCAACCGATTGTTTCCCCCTTTGACCATTTGTGACTCGTGTTATGAGTTATCAATATTGACCACACATTGTGAAATTCATTTGGTCATGGTTACTGACATATGCCTACTTTGGTTTGTCACTGTACATGATTACCACGCCTTGTCACTACATATTAAAGGTGTTTGTGCTTTCTAGTTAATAGCTAGTGTTCCCAAACCATTGTTACCCCCCTTTGACTATCTGTCACTCGTGTTGTGAGTTGTCAACGCTGACCACATGAAGTGAAATTTGTTGGTCATGGTCAGTGACATATGCATACTTTGGTTGGTCACTGTGCATCGTAGCCACGCTGTGCCACTACACATTGAAGGTATTTGTACTTTCTTGTGGATAACTAGTATTCACAAACCGTTATCTTCCAGCCTGACCATTTGTGACTCATGTTATGAGTTGTCAAAGTTTACCACACTTAGTGACATTATTTGGTCATGGTGAGTGACATATGCCATCTTTGGCTGGTCATCGTGCATGGTATCCACACCGTCCCACAACTTATTGAAGTTCCTTGTGCTTGCTAGTTGACACCTGGTGTTCCCAAACCATTGTTTCCCCCTCTGACCATTTGTGACTCCTATTATGAGTTGTCAACGTTGACCACACACAGCGGATTTCTTTGGTCAAAGGCAGTACATATGCGTACTTTGGTCGGTCATTGTGCATGGTAGCCACATCCTGCTTATATTGATTGAAGGTCACTGTACTTGCTAGTTGAGAACTGATATTCCCAGACCATTGTTTCCCCCTCTGGCCGTTTGTGACACGTGTTATGGCTGGTCAACGTTGACCACCCATATTGAAATTCTCTGGTCATGGTCAGTGACATTTGCCTAGTTTGGTTGTTTGGTGTGCACAGAAGCCACACCGTGCCACTACATATTGAAGTTCTTTGTCCTTTCTAGTCGATACATAGGGTTCCCAAACCACTGTCTCTCCATCTGACCATTTGTGACTCGTGTTATGAGTTGTCAATGTTGACCACACATAGTGGACTTCTTTGGTCATAGTCACTGACGTATGCAACCAAGGGATGCATACGTCACTGACTATGACCAAAGAAGTCCACTATGTGTGGTCAACATTGACAACTCATAACACAAGCCACAAATGGTCAGAGGGAGAGACAGTGGTTTGGGAACCCTATGTATCGACTAGAAAGGACAAAAAACTTCAATACGTACTGGCACGGTGTGGCTAATATGCACACCAAACAACCAAACGCGGCATATGTCACTGACCATGACCAGAGAATTTCAATATGGGTGGTCAACGTTGACCAGCCATAACACGAGTCACAAATGGTCAGGGGAGGAAACAATGCTATGGGAATATCCGTTGTCAACTAGCAAGTACAACGACCTTCAGTCAGTAGTAGCAGAGTGTGGCTACCATGCACAATGACCGACCAAAGTAGGCATATGTACTGTCTTTGATCAAAGAAATCCGCTGTGTGTGGCCAACGTTGACAACTCATAATACGCGTCACAAATGGTCAGAGGGGGAAACAATGGTTTGGGAACACCAAGTATCAAATAGCAAGCACAAGGAGCTTCAATACGTCGTGGCATGGTGTGGATACCATGCACGATGACCAACCAAAGTAGGCATATGTCCTTGACCATGACCAAATAATGTCGCTAAGTGTGGTAAACTTTGACAACTCATAACACGAGTCACAAATGGTCAGGGTGGAAGACAATGATTTGTGAATACTAGTTATCGACTATCAAGTGCAAATACCTTCAATATATAGTGGCACAATGTGGCTACAATGCACAGTGAAAAACCAAAGTATGCAAATGTCACTGACCATGAACAAATAATTTCACTTCATGTAGTCAACATTTACAACTCACAACACGAGTCACAGATAGTCAGAGGGGGCTAACAATGGTTTGGGAACACTAGCTGTCAACAAGAAAGCACAAAGACCTTCGATACGTAATGACACGGCATGGTAACTATGTACAGTGACAAACCAAAGTAGGCATATGTCAGAAACCATGACCAAACGGATTTCACATTGTGTGGTCAACGTTGAAAACTCATAACACGAGTCACAAATGGTCAGTGGGGGAAACCATGGGTTGGGAACACAACTTATCAACTAGCAAGTAGAAAGGTTTCCAACAAGTAGTGGCACGGATTGGCTAGCGTGCATAGTGACCAACGAAAGGATGAATACGTCACTGACTTTGACCGAAGAAATCCAGTATGCGTTGTCAACATTGACAATTCATAACACGAGTCACAAATGGTCAGAGGGAGAGACAATGGTTTGGGAACCCTATGCATGGACTAGAAAGGACAAATAACTTCAACACGTAGTGGCACGGTGTGGCTACTATGCACACCAAACAAACAAACTAGGCATATGTCACTGACCATGACCAAAGAATTTCAATTTGGGTGGTCAACATTCACCAACCATAGTACGAGTCACAAACGGTCAGAGGGGGAAACAATGATCCGGGAATATCAGTTCTCAACTAGCAAGTACAACGCCCTTCAATCAGTAGTAGCACGGTTTGGCTACCATGCACAATGACCGACCAAAGTTGGCATATGTAGGGCCTTTGACCAAAGAAATCCGCCGTGTGTGGTCAACGTTGACAACTCATAATACGAGTCACAAATAGTAAGAGGGGGACACAATTGTTTGGGAACACCAGGTATCAACTAGCAGGCACAATGACCTTCAATACGTTATGGCACGGTGTGGATACCATGCACGATGACCAACCAAGGTATGCATATGTCACTGACCATGACCAAAGAATGTCACCATGTGAGGTAAACTTTGACAGCTCATAACACGAGTCACAAATGGTGAGAGTGGAATATAATGGTTTCAAAATACTAGTTATCGACTAGCAAGTACACATACCTTCAATATGTAGTGGCACAGTGTGGCTACAATGCACAGTGACCCACCAAAGTATGCATATGTCACTGACCATGACCAAAGAAATTCACTTCATGTGGTCAATGTTGACAACTCACAACACGAGTCACATATATTTAGAGGGGCTAACAACGGGTTGGGAACACTAGCTATCAACTAGAAAGCACAAAGACCTTTGATACGTAATGACACGGCATGGTAACCATGTATAGGGACAAACCAAAGTAGGCATATGTCACTAACCATGACCAAACGGATTTCACAGTGTGTGGTCAACGTTGAAAACTCATAACACGAGTCACAAATGGTCAGTGGGGGAAACCATGGGTTGGGAACACTACTTATCAACTAGCAAGTAGAAAGCTTTTCAACAAGATGTGCCACGGTGTGGCTAGCATGCACAGTGGCCAACCAAAGGATGCATACGTCACTG
>SZWC01005520.1:46312-57029 GCA_023375785.1 Penium margaritaceum
GCGGGAGCGGTTCTTTTTGACCCGCAGGGTGTGCCTCTCTCCTCCACCTGGCTTAGGTTGGAAGGAGAAGCAACCAACAACGACGCCGAGTACGCAGCCTTGACAGCAGGCCTGGCCTTAGCTCGCCAGCGAGATCTCCAGGGTCTGGTTGTCGTGGGGGATTCCCGACTTGTCATTACCCAGATGCAGGGCACTGCCCGGGTCACGCTAGAGCGACTCCGGCGTCGACGAGAGGAGGCTAGGGCCGCCGTCCGAGGCCTTGGGTTGATCCAGTGGCACTGGTTGGGTCGGGAACTCAACAGTGTGGCAGATTTTCTCTCCAAGATGGGTCAGTTTCTACCAGCACCAGGCCGTAGACAGTGTCAGGGTGTGACAGAGCTGGTTGTCACACTCAGAGGGGAGGATCTCCTGGTGACACAGGAGCTAGTGCTACAGGGGGTGCAGGGCCTCCGGCCGCACCAGGAGGAGAGATCAGCACCCTTGACACCAGACATCACCACAGCATGGGAGGCTCTAGAGGGCTTCACATGGGAGCGGCTAGGGGGTGCGATACAGGTAGAGGGGGGCAGATTTGAGAGGATGGCACAGGCCCCATCGGTACTGGCGCGCCTTTACGGAGAGGCCCGCCGCAGGGTAGGGCATCTCCTCCAGCGCTGTTGCTCCTGGGTTCTTCAGCTGGACCTTCCGCTCGGAGACCTTTGCAGCAGGTGGATGTTCCTCCTCCACTTCCAGGTGCTACTATGTCGAGTACCCTCCTTCGAGGAGCAGCTGGGGGACCCCGCCTTTTCTTCAACCCCCACACAGACCGCTCTGGCGCGGTCGACGGCCTAGCTCCCGCGGCCATGCCTACCCTGACCTTTGCTCCATTGACAGCGTCGTCCTCGAGCGTTGCGCCCGTTTCGAGGCGCGCGATTGGGCCGGGCTTTTGGACGAGGCCTGTGCCTCAGTGCGCCGCGCCCAGCGGGCTTGGGTGGTGGCCCCCCCTTTCACGCGACAGGCGGCGGCAGAGCAGGGTGAGGAGGGGGCGAGAGCTCGCGAGTGCGCGGCCAGTATGGTGCATGCTGGGGCATTATCGAGGGCGATGCAGCAGTTTGAGGGGCGTCCACCAGCAGCAGGTACGGCCACGACCTTGGCTGCTCTCAGAGAGCGGCATCCGCCCGCCACGGTGCCCATCCCGGCGTGGGTCCACTCCTTCACGACACCCGGGGGTGGAGCGGCTGGGGTGACGGAGGAGATGATGGAGGAGGCACTGCAGGACGCGCCTCGGGGCTCGGCGGCAGGTCCCCTTGGTCTCACTATGGACTTGCTCCGTGACCTGGCCCTGGACTCACCGGCGTGCATGGAGGGTGTGGGAGGGGTCATACGAGCTATGCTAGACGGGGCCATGCCGGCAGAGGCGGCGACGTGCATGGGTGGGAGCAGACTCATCCCTATCTTGAAGGGAGCCACAGAGGCAGAGGGGGTCCGGCCGTTGGCGGTTGGTGAGGTTTGGGTCCGGCTCGCTGGCCGACTCCTCCTCCTACGGGACAGGAACCTCTTACACCGGGCACTTCGGCCTCACCAGTTCGGCGTAGGTGTTTCGGAGGGGGCGGGGGTGCTGGTTCGTGGGGTGCGTGCCATCCTCTCGGCCAACCCCGACTTCTGGCTGCTTCGGCTCGACGTCCGCAACGCCTTTAACGAGGTGGAGCGGGCAGCGGTGTTTGAGGCGGTGCGAGATCGGGGTCTTGGCTTGTGGATCCCGTTCCTGCGACAGTTCTACACCACCCCGACGCAGCTGCTCTTCTTCGGTGTCAGCGCACCGGCAGTGCTGGAGAGTGCCCGAGGTGTGCGCCAGGGAGACCCCCTGGGCCCTGCCTTATTCGACCTTGCACCTGTGCTCGAGGCAGGTTCCCAGGTGCTGACGCTGGCTCGGGGGGAGCGTCAAGGCCATGTGGGGGCCTATCAGGACGATGCGACGGTGACCGCCCCCCCACAGCCCCTGGCGGCAGCCTTCTCCTCCATGGTTGCGGCAGCGGCACTACGTGGCCTACACATCAAGCCACGGAAGTGCCTCCTACTGCGGCGGACGGAGGCGGAGGTGCCCCAGGTGCTCTCTGGGCTTCCTGTTTGATGGGACGGTGTGGTACTGCTGGGGTGCCCGGTGGGCGACGCGGCTTTCCAGGCAGCATGGGCAGAGGGATGGCTACAGGAGCAGCTGCGAGGTCTGCCGCAGGTGAGCCGGATGGAGGAGGTGCAGGCGGCTATGACCTTGCTCCGGCTGTGCATCATCCCCCGGGTGGACTTTTGCGTGCGGGCGCTCCCGCCTGAGGAGCAGTGGCTGGAGACTCTGCATCGCTTCGACCAGGCCATTTGGGAGGCAGTACTACGCCTCCTACAGATTGCACAGGCCCAGGAGGTGGGGTCGGTGTCCTTCGAGCTACAGCGTCTGGCTCGATGGCAGTTGCAGTTGCCATTCGCCGCCGGCGGGGCTGGCCTGTTGGGGGCGAGAGACCGGGCCCCGCTAGCCTATGCCTGCTCCACAGGGAGTCTTCTGCCAGCACTCACCAGCGAGTTCACCACCTTCCTTCCATCGGATAGCGCGCTGCAGCACTTGGCACCGGGGTGGGACTTGGTGGAGGAGGAGCTGCCCAGGCCGGTGTTTGCGACCCTGCCTACCTTGGAGGCGCTACAGCAGGGCGTACAGACAGGGCTGTACCAGCGGATGTGCAGACAATGGTACTCGTTTCGGCGGGAGGGGTGGATAGCGGCGTGCGGCCGTCTGGCGCAGAGACGCTGTGGGTGCGCACAGGGGGGCCCGGAGGCATGCGCCCACCGGCGCAGCTGTGAGCGCCATGCCCACCAGCGTTGTTGGGCGACCGCGACGAGGGGCAGTGCCCTCTGGCTACAGGCGACCCCACCTGGCCGACAGGATCGGACGTACCTGGCCTCGGCAGACTTTCGGCTCCATGCTCAGCTGTGGTTGGGCCTCCCCCTGCCCCACCTGGAGCAGGTTGGCCTTGATGGTACGGACCCAGGAGCAGTGACCAGGAGACGGCGGACTGATGGGGCCATCCAGCGCGTTCACAACGCCATCAGGGATGAGCTTGCCGACATCTTCCGCGAGCACCGGCTCTCATTTACGGTTGAGAGCGGGGGCGTGCCCCGCCAGGCAGATGGGGCGGGGGGTGAGCCACGTCCGGACCTGACGCTGTCGGATCCTGAGTCAGGCTTGACCTGGGTTCTAGATGTGACTACGGTGGATCCCCACGGGGACAGGGCATCCGGCAGCAGAGAGGGGCAAGGTGGAGCGGTATCGCCCGACGGCACGGCCAGGGCGCCACATGCGCCCTCTCGCATGGGAGACATTGGGCGGCATGGGCGACCACTTCTGGTCCTTCCTCGCCCGCCTCGCCAGGATCTGCCTGGCACGTGGGCCGCGACGGTGCTCTGCAGAGGTGTTCGAGCGCTGGGCCCAGCGTGCCGTGGCTATTGTGGCGCAGCGGGCTTCCATCGCTGGTGTGCGCAGCCAGTGTGCGGCCATCCGCTTCTACAGTGTCGTGCGTTGTGCGGCGGCGGATGACCGCCCGGAGGGAGAGGATCTTCCATTGTTCCAGGGTGTGGGGCTGCCACTTGCCCTTGGGCTATCCGCTCTGTGTTCGGTTGAACCGGTCTTTGCCGGTACCTAGTTCACTCCTTTCTATTTCTGTCTCACTCCCACCGTTCATGTGCCGTTGGTGGCGGCGACACTTTTTATACCCCGTAGATGTGCCGGTGCAGGGGCGGCTTGCATGTTCTCCATTCTTATAAATTAATGTTCTATTAAAAAAAANGCCCGCCTCGCCAGGATCTGCCTGGCACGTGGGCCGCGACGGTGCTCTGCAGAGGTGTTCGAGCGCTGGGCCCAGCGTGCCGTGGCTATTGTGGCGCAGCGGGCTTCCATCGCTGGTGTGCGCAGCCAGTGTGCGGCCATCCGCTTCTACAGTGTCGTGCGTTGTGCGGCGGCGGATGACCGCCCGGAGGGAGAGGATCTTCCGTTGTTCCAGGGTGTGGGGCTGCCACTTGCCCTTGGGCTATCCGCTCTGTGTTCGGTTGAACCGGTCTTTGCCGGTACCTAGTTCACTCCTTTCTATTTCTGTCTCACTCCCACCGTTCATGTGCCGTTGGTGGCGGCGACACTTTTTATACCCCGTAGATGTGCCGGTGCAGGGGCGGCTTGCATGTTCTCCATTCTTATAAATTAATGTTCTATTTAAAAAAAAAACGCCTCATTTTTCAGTCATACGGGCTTTTTAAACGCTGTCATACGCTGACGGCGTTAAAAACGCCCGTATGGATCCAAATTTAGAAAAAAAATATAGTTCATTTTTAACTACCATCTCGATCGGCGTCCTGAACCTACTTTCAGACCCAAACCGGAAGTTTACCCCTACCTTTCATGCTTCAGAAAAGAATTCCCCCACTTTTCTTCAGTATGAAGTGTAGGGGTCATTCATGGTGACATGGTGACATGCCATGCATGGCATGATAACTTCATGACATGACAATGACATGATATGACATGTTGGTGGTGGGTGGCCCCGCGGGGGGGGGGGGGGGGGGGGGGGGGGGGGGGATTTTTAACGGGAGGTAAAAATGAGGCGTATCATTGAAAAATGAGGTCGTTAATAACACAGCGTTATTTTCAGCGTTTAAAACGATGACGCGTTTTTTTAACCATAGACAACAACAACAACAACAACAACAACAACAACAACAACAAAAACAACAACAACAACAACAACAACAACAACAACAACAACAACAACAACAGTCGCCATATAACAGCATCTCTGAGTACTGGGTCGTTGGATCAGTATATGCGATACTGGAATCCAACGATAGCGGGTCCTCGTATGTCTGCGACATGGTTTTAGGCATAAACCAGACATGATTATCCGAATTCGACATTTTTTATGCACCAGCATTCGGAACAGGCACCTACAATCGTTGTGATTTGAACCTGCCAGCATTTGTCTAGGCGAGTCGCAAACCATGCAGTTCAGACATATTTGCCCAAAATGATATCGGGTGGGTACAAAAATTTTGCCCACCCTAGAATAGGGTGGGTAGGTGGTAAGCAATTGACATGACATCAACATCTTGAATCTAATGAACAGCAATACTGAAGCGCCAACGCCAATAACGACCACACTGACGGTGACTGTCAGGGTGGCCAATCGAACGCTGTCAGTGGTAGCGCTGAAAGTGAGGGAACAACGCCGATTGATGCCAATGCTGCTGATGCTGAGACCGATCTCAAGTTGAGATCGGTCTCAGAGATTCTCAACATGCAAATGCAAATGTTGACCGAGAGTCATCGACATCGCAAAGTCCATGTTGACCCCTCGACGGTCGGTAGGGTGGTGCAATATTGATATCGATATTGACAATATCGTCAATATTGATATTGAAATATCAATATCGATATCGATATCGATATCGAGTCAATATCGATATCGATATTGACTTCAATATTTTCGATATCGATATCGATATTGACCTCCCTGTCAATATCGGAATTCAATATTGTTTTTTGTATGGGAGAATGTCGATATCAATATCGATATCAATTTCAATATCGAAATATCGACCAGAATATCGATATTTCGATATCGATATCGATATCGATATTGACTGAGCAAGAGTCGATGTCGATATTGAAAAAACCAATATCGATATCGATATTTCAATATCGATATCGATATTGAAATCAATCGACAACACGGATGTGTAGAGAGCAACATCGCTACATCAACTATTCAACACTGATTTCGACCTTGGATCCAGCATCCAGGGGTAAGCAATTCGCCGTTTAATTGAAGCAAATGGTCGTAAAATTCGCTCAGAGAATTCTGTCGAATTTTACGAGCGAATTTTATCGAATTTTATTTTAAAATTTTTACAAATTCCAGAATCATGTTTCCAGATCCCCCAGAACTGATTTCAGAATTTTCTTACGGTGAAAGGAGACCGAGATTCACTCTGTCCTTGAATTTTTGTCCTTGAAGTAACAATGGGTAAGAAACACACATTGAAACAGAAGAGACTATTTTTCCACAAGATCTATGGCCATTTCAGCATGCACACATGATTCATGGGAATATGACTCTGTGGGAAAAGGAGATGTGCATTTTATGGAGAAAAATGCTCCAGTTTGTGAAGGTAGAGAGAGGAAACCCCGCAGGTAACCACAGAAACATTTTTACTACTTAAAATTCTTTAACTTAAATTTTCAAACCCTGGCTCAAAATGACGGCGTTCAATTCAATCCAACGGCCAATTTTTCGCTCATAAAATTCGCTCCGTAAAATTCGCTCAGCAAATTTTTTTAGCCCTGCCAGCATCAACACTGAACCAACCACCCCAAAGGGCGAGTGAGAATGCAAAATGGTGCAACGGCAAACGCGACAGCAGAAAAGGCGCTGCCATTGCTATCAGATATGACGGTCAGAAGAACAAAGGAGACCTGCATTGGCTGTCCCTCCACCAATCTACCTTCCAGGAGGGGGGGGGGGGGGGGGGGCTGCTCACCACGACACGCTTGTCTGGCAACGGTGGGATGCTGGAGGGGGTGGAGGGCTGCTGCACAACGTCCGAGCTGTTGTCTCCCTTTGTCTTCATCGAAACTGTGGACGCACGCACTGCGAGTGGACCCACTGTCCCTCTGGGGAAATGCCACCACCAGCAGCAGCAGCAGCAGCAGCAGTGTGGCGGCAGCAGGGGCGAAGGAGGGGGAAGCAGCGATGGCGGCAACAGCAGCAGCAGCGATGGTGGCCGCAGCGGTGGGCAGAAGCAGCAGTGGCAGCAACAGCGGTGGTGGCAGCAAGCAGTGGCAGTGGATGTGGCAGCGGCAGCAGCAACTTCCTCAGCATCATCGAAAAAAAACCCTGATCACCATAACCATAACAACAATGCCGTCATCCTAGTCTAGGCATGAGCAAAAAAATATTCGTCATTCGAATATCTGGACGAATATCCAGATATTCGAATATCCAATAGTACCCTGGCACGCACCCCTGAAGGACCCACGAATGTATTCGAATGAACGAATACTGACGAATACGGTATTCGTGTATTCGAATACTTGAAGTATTCGAATACACGAATAATGTATTCGTGGCCCTTTACCTGCGGAAGGGGGAAATTATCTGCGCATCCGCGGTCCGACTTCGACTGGCTGGCGGGGACCACGTCGGCCTGCACATTATAGCCGCTCACCCGACGTCGTCGTGCGCACCGTCAGGTGCGCGCATCGACGAAAGAGTCAAAAAATGGCGTTGTCGAATCGCACTCGTGTGTACAATTATTGTGGTTTTGCATTCGACTTCGCGACATTCTAACTACATATTGAGGCAGTTCGAAACCTTCTTTTCATCGAACGATGGCGTCCACTTCGACGCCGGGTGGTGGTGGCACCTCAGCCACCACCACCACACCGTCTCCCCACGCCACTCCTGCGAACGCACCTGCCGACAACCCAGCTGCGAACGAGACAAACGGAGGCCAGACATCCCCTCTGGACGCACTTGGATGTGAGGGGCGACCGTGCAGTCTGCATCTACGGCTGCATGTGGAAAGGCCAGCCGCTGAGTGTGTCATGGCCGGGCCACACATCGGCAGCTGCATGCAGCCACCTAGCTGTCTTCCGCAAGGATGAGTTCGACCCGCTCGTCCAACTCGGAATCCTTCCGCCGAGCTGCCAGAAGAAACATCGCAAGCACCTTGTCGCTCCATCGCAAACCAAGATCGGTGAATCTCTGTCAGGCGTCGCAACCTTCCACATTTGGAAGTGGCCTGTCGAAAAAAACAAAGAGGCGTACGTGGTGGTCGACTCAAAGTGGCTGCAGAAAGCTTTTAAGCATGCAAACCGGGCGGCAGAACAGAACTCATGCATCCCACGACCTACTCGAGGTACATCCGCGACGCCCCGTCAGTTTTCCAGCCAGCCATCGCCGCCATCATCACTGCAGCCCCCGCGGACATCAACTTCACGTCACGTCGGACCTGTGGACATCACGCTCCAATGACCCATACTTAGGCATCACAGGGCATCACATCGATGCCGACTGGGACATGCGATGCTTCGCCCTTGCATGCCTTCCCATGCCGGGCAGCCATACCGCCGAGCGACTTTTCGATGCGATCGAGCAGGTCGTCCATGGGCTGTACCAGCTGTGGGATCGGGTGGGGTGCATCACCACCATGGATAACGCATCCACACCAACTCCGCCATGGTGAGCGACCACCTCGCCGAAGACCTTCCAAACTTCACGGATCCACCGCGCCGGACATGTCCTCAACCTCGTCGTTGGCGAGGTGCTCAAGTCGCGATTTGTCCGTAAGCTGCTGAAGAAGGCTCGTCGCATGGCGGCGTTCGTGAACAGCTCCTCACAGCGCGAGCAGGCGTTGAAAAAAGAAATCAATAACACTCCGCGTGCAAAGTGGCTGGCCTTCGACTTGGACTCGCGAATCCGCTGGAATTCAGTGGTTGAACTACTGGACCGGCTTCGTGGCATGAAGCCGGCCATGATCAAGTTTTGAGTCGTGCAGAACAACAAGGACGTGCCAGACCCTCATGCGCCGAGTGGCAACAGTCCTCGGGCCCATCAAGGACTGGACGGCGGACATGAGTGGGAAGAAATACCTCACGCTCTGCATGGTCGTGCCACTCTATAACGAGTTCTTCGACCGCATCGAGAAGTTCATCGACGCCACCACCCGTTCCACGCACCTGGAGGTCCAGGCCAAGGAGAAGGCCGCTCGCAAGAAAGCCAAGCGGGCACTCGCTACACGCAAGCGGCCTGCTCCAGCTGCTGACAAGTCTGCTGAGAGCACCTGCAGCGGCAGCAACGACGATGAGGACGACTACGCGGACGCCCGCAGCAGCAACGACGACGAGGTTGACGACGCAGACGATGGTGCAACACGCAGCGCGGTGGCCGCCCTGTCGAAGTAGACACAGATGTATGCGGCTCTGTACCCGTCCCTCGTAGCAGCCAAGACAAAGCTGACGAAGTATTACAACATGACGAGCGCACTGTACACCCTCGCGATGGTTCTTGACCCGCGCTTCAGGCTGCACTTGTACAGGAAGGCAGAAGCGGGAGGCAGCAGCGAAGAGCAGACAGCAGCAAGCGTGCGCGAAACAGTGCTGCGCTTGCTGGCGCCGTACTGGGATGTGTACAAGGCATCCGGGGGCGTCACTACTGCTGCTGTCGAAGCCGGAGAAGCAGACGAAGCTGTGACGTCGGCAGCAGGACCAGCAACAGTTGGCATCAGCAACGACGAGGACGACGACGTCTTCGGCACAGGTGCAAGCGGCATCTGGGCCACAGACGCAGCCACTGTAGAGGTGGAAATCCACTCCTTGCACAAGGAGCTGGACTCGTACTGCGCGGAGGCCCGCCTGGGCCCGAAGGAGGACATCCTCCGCTTCTGGAGGAAGCGGGCAGTGGAGTTCCCCCGTGCTCGCCCGAGCAGCGAGGGTTGTGCACGCCGTCCCTGCCACGTCGACGCCTTGTGAGCGTCTGTTCTCCATCGAGAGGCAGAACGTCACTGAGTCCCGTGGGCAGCTGTCCGAGACATCTGTGCCACAGATTCTGTGGAGTCTTTGCATACTCTGCACGACTGGATTGAGGTGCCAGAGCTGGAGGACCTGGAGTACGCTCAAGAGGAGAAGGAGAAGAAGAAGGAGAAGAGGGCCAGCAAGGCCAAGGGAAAGGGGAAGGCCAAGGAGTAGAGGGATGGGAGAGATAGGGGGTTAGAGGGAGAAGGGAAGAGAGTGCGAGACACGGTGCACCAATCTCATGTTTATTGTACGATCAAGTTTTATCAATGATTTCCATTCTCTCCATGACCCTATCTTTCTTCTTGCTGTCAAAAATGTACATGTATTCGTTGACAGTCGTTGGTATTCGTCTGTCATTTGTCAATGTACTTGAATGAACGAATATACGAATGTATTCGTGTATATTCATCTCTGTATTCGAATCACGAATATCATCGTGCAGGAAAATGACGAATGACGAATACTTCAAAAAGAGGACGAATGTATTCGAATGCTCATGCCTATCCTAGACGTTGTCGTCTTCATCGTCATTGTCATCATCATCGTCATCGTGGCCGTTGTTGTTGTCATTATCATCATCTTCATCATCATCCGCAGAAGCAGTTTGGGGGGGGGGGGGCATTACCACCACCACATCACTATCATCATCATCATTAAAATCTCATGAAAATCATCAGCAGCAGCAATGGCGGCGGCAGCAGCAGCAGAATCAGTGGCAGCAGCGGTGGCAGAGGCAGCAGTGGTATCAGAGGCAGTGGCAAAAGGCAGCAAGCGCAGTAGCACCACCACTATGGCCAATCATTCTGGCTCCAGCAGCAGCTCATCGACGCAAGCAAGCTGGCTGCAGCGCACAGAAACGCCTCCATTGTGTGCCACTGAGGGTGGAGCCACTCTGTGCCACTCTAGCCGTGGCCCAGCAGGCAATTGGCAGAGTGGCAGAGTGGCAGAGTGGCGAGTGGTTGGTTCATGGCTGAGCACGACGAGGAGCGGAGGGGGCGGCAATGTCGTCCACAGTGGAGAGGCGTGTGTGTGTGTGTGTGTGTGTGTGTGTGTGTGTGTGTGTGTGTGTGTGTGTGCGCGCGCGCGCGCGCGTGCGTGCGTGCGTGCGTGCGTGCGTGCGTGCGTGCGTGC
>SZWC01005520.1:108936-126171 GCA_023375785.1 Penium margaritaceum
TGGAGGCTATCGCCGACGCTCTGACGACATCAGAGCTCAAGTTCGCGTTCGCCAACCTGCTGGCCCACGTCGGGCAGAGCATCACGGATCTTGACCGTGATCGCCAGCTGCAGCGCCTGGCCGCCCATGAGGCAAGCCGCCGATGCAACGACCTCGACAAGGCGTTACAGAGTGTGACCCAGGTGCGGATGCAGCAGCAAGTGCAGCGTGTCGCAGCTGCGGATGCCACTGCCGGTGGCAGCGATGACCTGCCTACCTCGACGACTTCGGGGCCGATCATGAACACGTCCTTCCTCCACAGTGTGGAGATCTTCCGGAAGGGCGTGAAGCTGACCGACTGGCTGAACCGCATGGAGCACGTGCTACGTGTCCACAAGGCTCCACTTAGCCAGTGGGGCAACCTTGCCACGACGCGGCTTGAAGATAAACTCTTCAAGTACGTGGTCAAGGAGTGGACTGCACAGCAGCCGCACCTTGAGTGGCAGCCCATGCCGTGGGAGGCCTTCTGCGCGATCATGCGCAAGAAGTGCACCCAACGTGAGGAGGCGCAGCGCGCCTTCCACAAGATCAAGGACTTCAGGCAGCNGGCAGCTCGCTCGAATCCTACTTGAGCGAGTTCACCGCACTCGTGGAGGAAGCCGAAAGCTTCACCGAGGGCGATGGGACTCAGACGTTCAAGTACCCAGAGTGCATGCTGCTGGAGTACTTGCGTGATGGTCTTGCCAGCGAGAAGCTGAAGGACAAGACCACCACGACAGCCACTGGCCAAGCTTGGACAAGCTGGAGGGCGTTGTGCGACTACATGAGCGAAGTGTATTCGGCGAACCCGAAGCACTACTCTGATGCACGGCCGAATGCGCGTGTACATCAGGGGCGCAACATGCGCGTGGACGCTACAGGGGCTGGTGGGTCAGCCGGACAGCAAGGCGGGGCCAAGGGCAAGCAGCCTACAAACCCTGTAGCCAAGAAGGCTGGTGGACACAAGGGTCCCCACAACAAGCGCAGCCGCGAGAATGACGAGTTGTAGGCGGCGCGTGAGCGTCGCAACGTATCCTTCCGCGAAGGGCTCTGCCACAACTGCATGCAGCCGGGTCACTTTAGGGCTCAGTGCCGTGAGGCTGCTAGTGGTGGACAAGAGGCCGCGGCGCTAGCTGCAGCAGCAGCACCTCGTGGGGATGGTGCAGCAGGAGGCCGCGGACAAGGCCGCGGACAGGGTCGCGGTCGCGGCAATGGGCCTGGCCGTGGTAACGGACAGGGCCGTGGGGCGGGTTTTCCCCACCCTTGAGTGACGTCAGTGGGGACCACTCAGGGGTAAAACTGGATCACGAGTGTGAGTTCATGTTTTCAGACGAGGATGTTAAACAATTTGAGTTTTTGACGAGTTCAAATTTCTCTATTGTTTTCTCCCCTCTCATTGAACCTCATTCTGCACTTGCTGATCGACATTGCCCACTAAATCTTGCATCACCAGACAAGATGCATGACCGAACCTGCTTAGTGGTGGCGACACAAACCACTGTGCAAGAGTTGTGTAACACAGTGATTGAAGCAAACGCCCTCAAAGCGATCAGTTCAATCACATTCACAGTACCTTTAGTCGACGATTTTGACCCAGTGAAATTTAAAGACAGGAAGTTGCTGGCCGAATTCACACGTGCCCACAAGATGTGGACTCGAGTGGGTGAATCATGGGAGTTGCGACGCCCGTCGTACAGATTCCGTGTTTATCACAAACTCGGTTTACCGTCATCGAGTCTGTTCACTCGGAAGAGTGGAGGCAACATGACGATGCAGTTCAAAGGACACCTAGCTGGTGCTCCCGTGAACGTACTGGCTGACACTTGAGGGGACGACTCTTTTGTTAGCCTTGGCTTTACCCGACAGGTTGGCCTGAAATACGAGCCATCGAATGGCGCAGTTGTTGTCGGTGACAACCGTACGGTACCCGTGATTGGTACTTGCAAAGCAAAAATTTGTATTCAAGGGTACACACAGAGTGTCACGTTGAAGGTACTCAACCTTCTTGACCCNGCGGGTTCCAACTTCGCGACGGCCGCAATTTTCTTTTGTGGCCAAAACTGGGACAGGAAGCTTCTAGGAAGCTTAATAGAGCCTGCCTTGAGGATGAAACTTGGCGGTCTAAGAACGCGCCAAGTAGGACTGTAGGTTGAGGTTGGCTCCGGTGGAGCCACTACAAGTAGAAACTTCAGCAAAACTCTGCAAGTATAAAAGTCTGTACCTTGCATGCATCCATTTAACAGTTCTTGCCTTTGAGACTCCTCACAGAGTGCCCAACTAAAGGTAGACACTAAAGACCAACCTGCAGACTTCGTGAGGTTGCAAACCAAACGAACCTAAAGTGTGGATCCCTCGTTCAAGGGTGATATGTTATCTTGACTGCAATACCAAGAGCGGTTGGCGGCCTCCCATGTCGGGACTTCTTTTCTAGACCGTTGCTATCCGGCGCATTGACACATGCCAGCTTGTCTACGATGCAGCTGAAGAGACGTATTCGACAAGGTTGTCGATGCTTCTTGGCTCAGCTGCAGAAAGTGGAGGACGACGTGAAGGAAGACACGCCACAAGAGATCAGATCTCTATTGGCGGAGTTCTCGGATGTATTCCAAGACCCACCGACTGGGCTTCCACCAGAAAGACACATGGGCCACACGATTCCGCTGCAACCGGAGGCGACTCCTCCATTCAGACCCATGTATCGCCTTAGTCCAGCAGAGAGGCGAGAGGCCGAACGCCAAATCAAAGAGTACCTTGCAAAAGGATGGATCGAGCCAAGTAGCTCGCCGTACGGTGCGTCGATCCTTTTTGTGAACAAAAAGGATGGTGGCTTACGCATGTGCGTAGATTACCGGGCGTTGAACAAGCTGACGGTGAAAAATCGATTCCCCTTACCGCGGATTGAGGACCTTTTTGACCAACTCCAAGGCGCAAAAGTATTTTCGTCCTTGGATTTGTCTCAAGGGTACCATCAAATCTGCATCACGGAAGATGATGTGCCCAAAACCGCGTTTCGAACGCACATGGGTCACTATCAGTTCCGGGTGTTATGCTTCGGGCTTACAAATGCCCCGGCAACCTTCCAAGGAGAAATGAACCGAACGTTCGCCAAGCAACTTGGACAGTTTGTCTTGGTTTACCTGGATGACATCCTGGTTTTCTCCAAATCAATGGAAGAGCGCATAGAAAATCTGCGCGAAGTTCTCGCAATCCTTCGGGAACAGAAGTTCTATGCAAAAGTGAGCAAGTACAAGTTTGCACAAGATGAGCTCGAATACCTTGGACACATCGTCGGCAAGGACGGCATCCGCGTCCACCCACGAAAAGTCCAAGCCGTTGTGGACTGGCCACGCCCCGAAAATGTTGGGCAGATTCGGTCTTTCCTCGGCCTTGCAAACTACTTTCGACGGTTTATGCAAGGGTATTCGACCCTGGTAGCACCGCTAACCAGGCTCACGCGAAAAGACGTGCGTTGGGAATGGACATCTGATTGCGAGAACGCTTTTCTCAAAGTCAAAGAGCTTCTCTCCATGGCACCCATCCTAGCTCTTCCGGATCCATCGCAACCGTGGGAGGTTCGATGTGATGCGTCGGTAGTTGGACTTGGAGCCGTCCTCATGCAGAACGGTCACCCAATTGCGTATGAGAGCCGGAAGCTCATACCCGCGGAAACGCGGTACACGACTGGGGATCAAGAGCTCCTTGCGGTCGTACATGCTTTCAAGATTTGGCGTTGCTACCTTGAGGTTGCTGAAGGGGGTGTGACGGTCGTGACCGACCATAATCCATTGGTGTTTTTCCAAACGCAACCGAACCTGTCAAGACGACAGGCGCGTTGGAGCGAATACCTGAGTCGATTCTCGTTCACATGGGAATATCGGCCAGGACGCATCAATGTGGCCGATCCACTAAGCCGACAGCCTGTGGAAATTAAAGCAACCACCGAGATCAGTGGGTGTTTTATGGCCATTGCAACAGCAACCATTCAACCACCAGATCCCCCTGCACCTCTGCGTCAACCACCACGAGAGATTATCCATTAGAACGGTTTTGTAAACAAGATCCGGATGGGATACTGTGTGGATTCTTGGTTTCAAGACTCTCGAAATCTGGACAAGTACGGCTTGNGACCGAGATCGAAAATTTGCTAGTAAGTTCTGGCAAAAGATGCACGAGTACTTCGGCAGCGAGTCGCAAATGTCGACAGCGTTTCACCCTCAAACGGATGGACAAACAGAGCGCATGAATCGCACTCTTGAGCAGATGCTCCGCATGTACGTGGACCCTACCATGCATGATTGGGACGAATTCCTAGCACCAGCAGAGTTTGCGGTGAACAACTCGGTGAACGAGTCCACACAGTTCACACCGTTCGTGTTGAACAGTGGTCGGCATCCAGTGGTACCCTCTTCATTGGTGAAGAGTGGGAGTACACGAGGGCAGGTCCCTTCTGCTCAAGCCTTTGCCGAGCGCATCGACTCCTTGTTACAGGANCAAAGTGCTGCTTAGCACTAAAAACCTTCGGTTGAAGTCGCCAGGGGCAAGAAAACTTCTATCGAAGTGGATTGGGCCGTTTCCCATTGTAGCACGCATCGGGCCAGTGGCATACCGATTGCTACTTCCGCCGAGTATGAAGATACATGACGTGTTTCATGTGAGCCTGATGGCTCCATACACGGCATAACGAACCGTTCAGCCACCGCCAGCAGTCTTGGCTGCCGACGGCCAATACCAGGTCCTTCGCCTACTCCAGCACCGAGAGCGTACTCTTCGGTCGCGCGTTGTCAGGGAGTACCTCGTCCATTGGGCCGGTTGTGGACCTAAACATAATTCATGGGAGCCCGAATCTCGGTTGCCCACAGGGGTGGTCAACGAGTACTGGAGCGAGCTTGCAGCTCGCACAGATCGACGCGTGGCAGGAGGTACCACCTGAACGCGGAAAAGTGAACAACATTCCCACAGGGCAGCATTCATGGACATCGACCATAGGAGGTTGGGGACGCCCAACATGGTTGTCGCGCGGACGCTCCAGCCTAAAGGGGGGAGGCCGCTAGCCGTGCTGACCTACAAGTTGCAGCTTAGGTCTAAGTACCATGCACGTGTTCATGTTTAGCTGGTGATTGAAATTATTAGTTTTCTTTCACAATGTTGATGACTCACTGACTGACAATCCTACTTGTTCATGAACCGGGACGGTTCATAATAAGTGGGGAGGAATGTAGCGGGAGGGCCGGTTCGGCCCTCCCTCCTCGCTGATGCGAGGGGTGGTCGCGCACCACCCCTCGCGTCAGCGAGGGCTGGCCGGCGGCCAGCGATTCGCTGGCCGTCGGCCAGCTCGCTGCTGGCCGGCTGGACGGCCGGCGGCCGGCCAAGCGAACGGCCGGCCACCGGCCGGCCAGCTGCCAGCCGCCGATCGCGGCCTCAGCCGGATCGGCGGCTGAGAGGCCACGAGGGCCTCGAGGGCGAGGCCTCGTGGCCTCGTGCCCTCGTCCCCCCTCGTCCTCCTTGCAAACGAGCAAGAGAGGACGAGGGATAGGGGGGAGCGAGGGTGAGGACGAAATGCCTGGCGCGAAATCGCAAGCGTGCCTCGCACGCGACGATTTCGCGCCAGAACGACAAAACAAAACTCGAATTTCGTTTATGACGAACTTCGACGTAAAACAAACGGAATAACTCGTGCAAACACACGAGTTCGAGGTAAAAACCCCCGGTTTGGGTCCCAAAACCAGGGGTTTGGTTAAAAACGGAAATGGGCCTCCGGAGACTCGAAATATTCGAGTCTCCCTGCTCTGGGTCGTTGATGACGATTGCCCCTCAGTCTCGCGAAGGGGGTAAACCCCTGACGCGGACTGAGAACGCGATTCTGCGAACTCCGACGACGACTTCAGAGCAGGAGCTGGAGACACGGCCCGTTACAATCCTTCAATCGGACGTAAGACGAGGATGAAGCAGTAGAAAGAGAGAAGTGCGTGTCTATTCTTGCTACTTCTTCCTACTACGACTTTTACTTCGCTGCTATTTCATAGAGAGAGAAATTTGAACAAATAGCACATCGAAAATAAATCGTGCCAAACTCTTCCGCTCCTTCGACTTGGTCATCCGACGTCGGCCGTATTTTACAGTGTAAATACTTAAGAATAATAAACCAATACATTTATTGCAAAAACGTGGTAAGAGATATGCAAAATGAGCATGTAAGTCGGTTTTAACTCTCGATATATGTTTTTTTCAAAAAGGAAACGTATTAGCATACGGGACCTAATTCGTGATGTCGTCATTGACTAAGGTTTTCTTAGCATGTCGTCGAGCGTATTTCGGTGGTGTCAAAGTGGGTATGCGGAGATTAAGTTCGTCCTCCACTCGATTTTTTGCACGGTGGACGTCCGAAGTATTTGTTTTTAACAGTGGCCATCGGAAGTGTTATGTACATATTGTGGACGTTATACGCATGTTTCTGCAAAAGTGGCCCTCACATGCTTTATATGCGAAAAGTGGGTGCGACGTTCTTTTGTTGCGAAGTCAGTGGGTACACGGCAAGTGTACCCAATCTGAAAGCACATTCTACCAAGCCCAGCATCATTCTGTTACATTTATAATGCGATTAAATAAATTTATGATCCATAACAGGAAATTCAATCATCAATATAGTTATTTTTCACTGTGATTTGATGTAACAAGATGATATTGATATCTTCATATAAGATTATTATGTCCCACATGTACATCGGTTCCTAACCTCTGTGTGTGGCTATTCGCAGCTTCAAATTTTGGCCCACCCTCTGATGATTTATGGACTCTAAGGTCGATCGGTCATGAGCATTTTGGCCTAATACACTGACCTCCATGGAGCTTCATCATCTTCTGGCAATCCACACTCCGGGAGGTGCAAGTGTGTTAAAAAAACCGTGTGGCCCACATTCAGCTTGCACTTTTGTATTTTTGGTCCATGATGTTGCGTGTGGGGGAGCGTCAATGTATGTAATTACTTCGCGACTGGCTGTACAGAATGGTTGGAGTAGAATAAGATTTCTGACGTTCGCCTTGTCTTCGTCATCCGTATAGAGCTTCCAGTAGCTGCAGAAAATTCTGTGGCCCGTTGCTAGGTGTCAACGACGGGTCGTGAGGCGAATGGTACTTAGATCATTGACTTCAGTCCTACTCACAACATTACCTGTCGTCGTGCTAACTTCATTGTCCTCGGTCCTATTGGTTTTGTTCGATTTGTTTGCACAGGATCTGGTCAATCTTTGCCAGTCCAGGGCGTTCGGGGTGTCCACGTTGGTGGTCTGTCTAGTCCCCTATACATCTTTGACGTGCTTTACGTTCCTGCTCCGGAGCTCAGCGTGCTGTGTGTTCATGCCTGCACTCGGATGGGTCTACAACCTCCGCCATAAGACCGATGCCGCCCTCATGGTCGGCCCATGGCTGGTGATGGCTGAGCGCCAGTCTTGTCATATCCTTCACATGTTTCGCTCAGATCGTGCTGGCGATTTCTTAGGCGAGATGGATGCCTACTTTGCTGAGCATGCTGCCTTTCACTAGATCTCTGCTCTTGCTACACCGTAGCATACCGGTGTATATGAGCGTTGGAACCACACCATGGAGGATACGATCCATGCCATGCGATCTCAGTGTAGTATCCCGGAGCCCTTTGCATTTGAGGACTTCTCCTTCACGACGTGGGTCTAAAACCGCCATTCGCGTGGTCCTCTTCCAAACCATGTCACACCGTACAAGCTATGTTTTGGCCATCACGCCGATCTTTGTCTTGCTCGTGTCTTGGGGTTCCTAGCCTACATCTGGTACACCGAGGATCAGCAGGGGTCCAAGGTCTCACCTCAGGGTCGCATGTGTGCCTTCCTCGATATCTCCCAACGGTCAAAGGCTTGGAACTTTGGGGAACCCGTTCGCCATCGCATTGTTGAGTCTCGAGACGCTCTCTTCTTTGAGCCACTCACCTACCGCGACATGTCTAACATTATGTCACTGCTTATCGACCATGTGTCCACATGTGTGGCTTCTTAGTAGATGCGGAAGTCTTGTCTCACAAATAGATCCGTTTGGACCGTCTCCCCTGTGGTCCGGTCTCTGGCTGCTGACTATACGACCATCGTGGCTATAGGTCAAGTAGCCTCATCATTCCCCTCTTGCATACCTGATCCCGTGCCATCATCAGTCCCTTTTGGCACGACTGATCCCGTGCCAGCGTCAGTCCCCTCCTGCACACCTGATCCCTCATCACTGCTTGTTCCCTCAAGCACACGTGATCGTGTGCCAGCGTCAATCCCCTCCAACACACCTCATTCCATGTTAGTGCAAGTTCCCTCTGGCCCACGTGATCCCACGATGGTGACAACATCCCTAGTCACACCTACTCATGTACCTGCACGTGTCCATCCTACGTGCAAACCGATGTCTGTTGATGTTCCTCCTGCATCCTCTTCCCTTCCCTGCGAGTTCACAACCCTTGCAACTGAGGTCTATCAGCCTGCCCCGCAGCCCAAGGTGAGCACCTCAGCATCAGATTACTCTCACAAGCCCGTTGGACGTTTCCAACCATTGGCCTCTAGGGCTCAGCGGACTGCTCACTCGTCCCCTACACGCCCCTCTCGTAGTGTTCAAAGTGGCAAGCCCGGCACGAAGCACCTTGGCCTGAGTGTCTTAGAGGACTACACGAAGGTGTATCTGTTGACAATAGTGGGTCTGGATCTACCCTCAAGGATGCCTATCTTTCACTGGTTAACGCTAAGAATGTTTGGAGTAGCCAATGGACACCAATGGTGAAGAGTGTGGAGCACAAAGATCATGCATGTGAGTAGGCGGAACACATCGCATTCAGAAGAACTGAACCAAAACATGTTTTTGTCATGAGATTAAATTTGAACCTTATAGCCTGTGATCTAAGCTTTCCATGGCATCCAAGANGTGGCAAGCCCGGCACGAAGCACCTTGGCCTGAGTGTCTTAGAGGACTACACGAAGGTGTATCTGTTGACAATAGTGGGTCTGGATCTACCCTCAAGGATGCCTATCTTTCACTGGTTAACGCTAAGAATGTTTGGAGTAGCCAATGGACACCAATGGTGAAGAGTGTGGAGCACAAAGATCATGCATGTGAGTAGGCGGAACACATCGCATTCAGAAGAACTGAACCAAAACATGTTTTTGTCATGAGATTAAATTTGAACCTTATAGCCTGTGATCTAAGCTTTCCATGGCATCCAAGAATGCCCAAAACGGAAGGCACTGCTATGGCCATGGAAGTATTTCTTGGTGGAGCCGTCCGCCTTGCCTTGCATGCTAAGCAACGGAAGGTGCTTTGACGGTGGCCCGTCGGAGAGCCTTTCCTCTCCCAAAGGTCAAGGAGAAGGTCACCTTGGTGAAGGAGGTCCCTCTCGTTGCTTCATTCATGACCCAGGTGCATTTGCAGCTCATTGTAGACAAAGTCGGATCACTGACCATGGATTATCCTGCCACCCAAGGCGGGTACCAGATTCCACCCGCCCAATGCCCGAATTTTGTGCTAGGCTAACCTTCTGAATACTCATTCAAATTAAGCAATTGAAAGCTCGATCTTGCATGGAAAATTCCGAAGAATAAAAACCTAAGTTGAGATCAGGGTTTCGACCACTCCTCAATGGTCGAACCAGGGAGTAAGATCAATGGCACTCATGGCAAGGAGCACACCATGTCAACAATCCCCCCATTGCACCACAGCCTTGATGTCCTGTCCTCGGAACCTGGAGCATTACAAACCTCACAGCGCAGAACGAGCTCCATGCACCTCACTTCGTACCTTTCCTTGGACTGTGCCTTGGTCATGGCGTCAGTGAGCATTCGCCTAGTGCCACAATGCACAATAGCCTCATCTCCCTTTGCCACCAAGTCTTACGCGTAGTGATGCCGGATATTGATATGCTTGGTCCTCCTGTGCAGCATATGGTTTTGGATTACGCTGATGGTACTCATGTTGTCCGCATTCAGTAACATCCACTTCCTTTGTGGCACCCTGATCTCTTTTTAGCAGCCGACGCAGCCACACTGCCTCCTTTACGACTTCCGCGAGCGCAATGTACCCCGATTTGGTGCTGGACAATGCCACACAATTTTGCTTCCTACTTTCCTATGAAACCGCTATACCACCAAGCACAAATACGTATTCCAACGTTGATTTTCTGTCATCCACATCACTAGCCCAGTCGGCATCGGAGTAGCCGACGAACTCAAGGGAGTTCTCACGCTCTCCTCCTCCAAACACGAGTCGCGACTATGTTGTCGTCTTGAGATAGCACACGATCCGCTTCACCGCTTGCCAATGCAGCGGCGCCGCTCAGCAACATAGTGGCTCACTTTGCCCTCCGCGAAGGCCAAGTCGTCACCACCATGGCGTACATGATGCTCCCCACTACATAATGGTATGGCACACCTACCATCTCCTCCTTCTCCTCATCCGTGCTCAGTCCCATGCTCGAGCTGAGCTCACATGTAGTGGTCATGGGTGTGCTGATGGGATTACATTGCTCAATATTGTAGCAACAGAGAACCTCTTGCAGGTACTTTGCATGTCCCATTTGAAGTGTGTGTGCCTTGTGGTCCCTCTTCATGGCAACACCGAGGTAGTACTTGAGCTCCCATTATGAGAGTGTGTGCTGTCTGGAGATTAAGCTTTAGTATGTGGAGAGCACAGTCGCAGCGAAAAGATAGACTTGGAGAAGTCTGGAAACCAGAGCTGAAAAATACAGGTTAACTAGAATGAACAGAGTACAAGGTATTTATATGGACAAAGCTTTCTCAGCAGTTGGCTGCCCGCCACTCACTGCTAGTTGTTGTTTTCCTGCTAATTCTTCTTGCAGTCCTTCCTGTGGTGCCCAGGCTTCTCGCAGATCCAACAGTTCCCACCACACGGCTTGTTCTGCTCCTGGCTTCCTTGCATTGCGTCAATCTCCATGGGGCCGGTTTGTTGGTGCTGTAAACGTTGAAAATTCTCTTGCTTGTCACGTAAACCCCCTCGATGGTAGCGTAGTGCGTCAACGCGCTCAACATTGGCCACCATCGCCTGGAACTCTGTGACTCCACTCAGTGCCAGCATGCACTGAATTTCCGCCTTTAAGTCGTCGTGGTATTTGTCCGCCATCTCTCGTTGGCTCATGTCATCAATCTCCAAGCACAGCGTTAAGAATCAACGTGTGTGCTCCTAGACTGAGCCCATCTACTTCAGCTGTGTCAGCTTGTTGCGTGCGACCATGGAGGCGTTCAAGAGATCGAACCGATCTTTGATGGCTTGCTCAAACTGCTCCCTTTTCGTCGGCACACAAGCTTCAGCTTGCCCTGTGCCTGACTGCCACAACACAGCATGCTGCATAGCTGTGTTCCCACCTCCACCTCAAGTGGCCAACATATTCAGCTGCCTCCACCAATCCACTGTTGCTCCATGTAACAGTGTCACCGCGAATGACACACGCACAACATCGTCCTTTGGAGAGTACCCGAGAGTCCCAAAATAGCTGTTCATCGCAAACAACCAGGTCCGTAAGCTCGTACCCTTGACTGAGGGATTGAACGGTTCCGGAGCCTTTGGCTTTGGTCTTGGCGGACTCCTTGACCGGGCCGCCCAAACCTGTCCAGCGTCAGTCCTGTCCCCTAGGTTAGCCATCTGCCAATAAGCTGCTTATTCTCCTGCTTGAGGGCTCCGAGCTCCTCTACAATTTGCTGCAGGGCCTGCTCCATGGCTCTAGTTGATGTCTGGTCGTTGGAGATTCTCTAAAAAAAATGGCAGCGTTTCGACAGCAATAAAAAAATTTTCCGGCAGCAATTTTGTCGTCCGGAATGAAAATTTGACGTCTTCAAAGTGCCTAAGAGTCACCCGTCATCTCCCGCGCGTGCACGGTAGGTCGTGTGGAGGCTCTGGAATTATAGAAAATTTTCCAGAGGTTGGCTTGTGCGTTGGCTTTGAAGTCTGGTCCAGCAATCTCCCTCTCGAACAGCCTCAACGTTGTCCGGCATAGTATGTGCCTTCCGCTCCATGAAGTTAGTAGAGCTCCGGCAGCACTTCCGCCCAACGCGTGGCTCTAGCTCTGATACCAGATGTGAGAGTGTGTGCTCTCTGGATATTTAGCTTTAGTGTGTGGGGAGCACAGTTGCAGCGGAAAGATAGACTTAGAGAAGTCTGGAAGCCATATTTGGAAAATACAGGTTAATTACAATGAACAGAGAACAACGTATCTATACTATCCGGCCGGCTAGCCCAGGCCTCAGCCTACTGCTTTCTTAGCTTGCTACAACAAGCTACTTGCACTGTACTCAGTGGTGTACTTGTACTAAACTCGGTGTCCTACTTGCACCTAGTACCTTGTGCAAGAACTTCCCGACCGTCGATCGTCCAGATCGACGTTCCCTCCTGTCTCTCGGCGAGCCGCCTCGTTGGTCGCGTATGACTCCCGATGGTGGGTGCGGTCAGCGTGTTTTACACGCCACCAGAGAACTGCGACTGCCACACGGTCAGTCACCGGTTTTGCTACAGCTGTGATAGCGTCCGTCGTCGGGGCTTCCGTCGGAGAGAACCCCTCGACGGGTAGCATTGCCGGTACGCCACTCGATAAGGGTGCCAGCGCAACCCTCGGGTTGCGTGTTTGGAACGCGCGCTCGTAGCTGTGAGCAAAACACCCCCTTGCGTTGGCGTACTCCACACGCCGGTGCGAGTTTGCTTGCTCCTCCTCCTCCTCGCATCGGCGGTCGAGCGGAGGTGAGCTCTACCGCTTGCACGATTTCCAAAAATCGGAAAATCACCCACATGCCCCCAAAAGTCAGACGTGGCCCGAAGTATGCCACAAAAACAGGGGCACTTTGTTACACCCATGTTGGCCATTTTGAACCAACCGTCTAGGTGCCCCTTCAGGGTCACCAAATCCTCCATGTCCGATGACACAAGGATGCTGTCATCCATGTAAAGAGCAACGATTTGGTGCAACCCCGGTCGTTTCCGCACGTACACGTTGTGATCTTCCTCGCAACGCTTGAAGCCAAGCTCGGCCGTGAAGTCGTCCATTTTTAGGTACCACATGAGTGGTACTTACTTCAGTCCGTAGAGCGTCTTGCGAAGCCGGTACACCTTTCCTGATGGCGCATCTACCCACTCTGGAACCTCCATGTAAACCTCTTGTCCAGGTCACTATTGAGGAATACCATTTTCATGTCCATTTGGTGGACTTCGTAGTCGCGCATTGTCACCAAAGAGAGGATGGTGTGGATGGAGGTGAACTTTGCCACCGGTGCAAAGGTTCTGCCATAGTGTTCATTCTTTCGCTAGGGGTACCCCTTTGCCACCAGCCGTACCTTGTACTGCTCCACCTTCCCCTCCTTGGTAAGCTTCGTTTTGAACATCCACTTGGAGCCGATGATTTTCTTGTCTTTTCGCCTGTCAATCAGCTTCTAAGTTTTTTTGTCCTCGTGGGAGGCAAGCTCAGATTTTATAGATCCCTCCCACTCAGCCCCATCCTTCCGCTACAATGCATCCTTGACGGTCTCGGGCTCCTCTTGTATAAAGAACGCTTGAGCGAATCCGGTCCAGATGCCCTCCGCGGCATCATACCTCTTTGTCGTTCTCCTTGCGCATCTACTTCTCCGAGGCTGCTCCTGTTGAGGTTGCTGCTAGTGCTGCTACCCTCTCTCAGGGACCATAGAGACCAGGGCTCACTTCCCGCCTCCTCGTTCGGCTCCACTGCTGCCGGCGCTTCAAAATCATTTTCCAACTCAGCCGAATACAAATCAGCCACTCTCCCATCCCCCGGATGGTTCTCGTTGCTTAGAGCCGATCGGACATCACCCTCCTTTGTATCCTCCGACGTCTCCCCCTTAAGGAGTGGAAGTCGATCCCCCCGCTTGGAGAGACATGCATCCTTGTCAGTCTAACGGTTGTCCTCGTCAAATGTGACGTCGTGAATCTTCACGATTTGTTGTCTCCGTGTGTTGAAGAGCCGGTACACCTTGCTCCCACTCTCATACCCGACAAAGATGCACCGGCGATTTTGCGGGTCCAGCTTGCCCTGCCCCTCCCGTGCCTCCACAACAGCATGTGCAATACAGCCAAATGTGCGAAGGTGAGCCACAGTTGGCTTCCTTCCACTCAACACCTCTTGTGGCATCTTCCACACCTTAGACCGTGTGTGCTTCAGCAGCTTTGTCGGTTTTAGGTTCATGAAGTGGAGAATATGAGTGCCATCAGCCTCACCAAGTACCCTATGTTGTACAAGTGGACCAAGCACATTGAGATCTAGCATCACAGCCGCTTGCGATATTGCAGCCGACCTTGTCGTGGTCAAGACCGAGTTTGGAAGCGTGTGTCTTTGCCACCCAAAGCTCTCCTTCGACGATTCCCAATCCAGGCACGTTGAAGGACGAATTTTCGGCTCATGATACAAAGTTGTTGGGTGCTACCTATGAGGATGGGTTGAGAGCCACCTGTGAGTACAGTGTCTATGAGCTTCTGGACCTCACGCCGGGACGGAAGGTTGTACAGGCCAAGTGGGTCGTCCGCAAGAAGGTGAAGTCTGACGGAACACTGGATCGGTACAAGGCTTGCTTGACGACCAATGCGTTCTCACGGGTTGAGAGTGTGGAATTCACTGACACCTTCGTACCCATTGGCCGCATGACCACCGCTCGTGCTCTGTTCAGGGTTGTTGCTCACCACAACTCGAAGCTACACCATATGGATGTGAACGACGCGTTTCTCCATGGTACCTTAGAGGAGGAAATCTACATGGTCCTGCCACAGGATTTTGAGGTCGTTGACAAGGTCTGGCGCTTGCGCAAGGCCTTGTACGGCTTGAAACAGTCACCCGGTGTTGGAACCAGATCACTGGCACATT
Organism: Penium margaritaceum; assembly: GCA_023375785.1. Taxonomy (NCBI): domain Eukaryota; kingdom Viridiplantae; phylum Streptophyta; class Zygnematophyceae; order Desmidiales; family Peniaceae; genus Penium; species Penium margaritaceum. The sequence goes on from SZWC01005520.1 coordinate 123,818, forward strand.
GACACGTGCTGGATACGTGTAGAGTAATGCCAACCCGTCCCTCTTTCTTCGAAAGAAAGCTGAGAGATTCACCCCCATCCTGGTCTACGTGGAAAACCTCCTGATTGCGTCTCCTTTGATGGATGCCGTGAAGGAGGCCAAGGTAGTTCTTTAGGTTGCATACAAGACAAATGACCTTGGTCCTGCAACTAACTTTCTCAGGATGAAGATTTTATGTGGTCTTCAAGGAACGATACTCTTCTTGCTTCAGGCATGTTACGCCCGTATTGTGGGGGAGAATTTTGCTAACCTCCCTGGTCTAGTTCCCACAGCCTCCACCTCCATCACACATGACGAGCATTATGCTCTGAAGATGGATAATCCAACACAACTGGGGAAGACAGCGAACATGATCTTGTACTTGCGCATCATTGGCTCTTTGATGTACTTGGCCACTACCAGACGACACGATATTGCCTTCGCCAACAACCTCCTTGCACAATTTTTGTAATTTCCTCGGGCAAGAGGCGTTCACGGGGTTGTATAACTCGTGCGGTACGTGGTCTCCACATTGTACCTCGGACTCTGCTTTCAACTCTGTGTTTGGTGGAAGTCAACGACTACATAGATGGGGATTGGGTGTGGAGTCATGATGGGAGTAATCGGACAGGTGACATGTTCATGCTGGGTGTCACCTCTGTGTCGTGGCATAGTGACAAGCAGAGCTGCATTGCATGTAGCTCCTCAGAGGTTGAGTATTTTGTGCTCGGTGATGGGACTCCCGAGACGGTGTGGCTGCATCATCTATTTTGTGAGTTATATCATTCTCTGCCTTACATCGTTTTGCGCTGTGACAACCAGAGTGCTCTTGCCATTACAAAGAAATATGGGATGTTTCATGTACGCAAGAAGCCCGTTGCTATTGAGCATCACTTCGTGCATCATCTTATGCAGCGATAGGAGATCTTCATCATCTGGGTCGGCACGGACATGGAGCGGGGTCACGTCCAGACCAAGGCATTGGCGCGCGAAAAGTTCATGGTGGCCATTTGTTTTGTCACGCTTCGCCCTTTACCTGAGAGTGGCTGAGAGTGTGATGTGTAAGTATAAACTCTTGACCATCTTGTTTACCACCTGTGCTAGTTCTACATGTATGTAGACATGCGTATCATCTAGTCATGGGGGAATGTCATAATGTGAGTCATCTCCAACTGTACACCAATTTGTTGTTTTTGCCTTTGCTTGATGTGGGAGTGTGATCAATGGCTGGACAGCGTTGCCCCGTCAACAGCAGCAATGCTAGGAAGATTCGAAATAGTTATTGCAACATCGATGCACTTCTTATGAATTATACCTAGATGACATCTTAACTAAGTGCAAGAGTGGCACCTTCCGTACCAAGTCATAATGTTTTTGAGATCTCAATTGCTATGATCAATATAACTTTCTTGGTTTCTGCTTAGCAAGACATGGAGCACATGGTAGAGGGCATGTACCCACATATGGTCATGTTTGATGTGGTTGACTGTGTTTCAGACATGCATGCATAAGTATGTAGTTGATTGGTTACACCGGGTTGTCAGTCCTGCAAGACTACACGACTGATTCATTCCGTCACGTGAGAACTGCTGACTGGTTCAATGCAATCATGGGGTGCCATTCGGACCTCCTAGCAAACTCCTTGCATTGGTGGCCCAGTCAATTGCCACTATCACATTCTTGTCCTGTTACTCAAACTACTCACTTCCCTGATGCTTGCTTTCACCATCTCTAAGCAGGGTTCTCTCTATTCAGCGGTGTGTGGTCTCCCTCTCCTGCTCTCATGCGTGGACACCCCTTATAGCCTAGTAACCTCCAGTGCCTACACAAACAATCTCCCCTTTGTGCAAAGAATAAAAGCAATGGATGCCAGCTTTAGGAGACAATCCGAATCCACAAAGAGAGACACGCACAGCCAGAACAGGCGATGCAAAGCATGCGATGTGATGCGTCACGAATAGTGACGACATTCCATTGCTAGGGCCAAGTCTGAGTAACGTGGGTGCACTTGTTGCTGCTCCTGCGACCGCCTGCTGCCACAACCGCTGCCGATACTGCTGCAGCAGGAGCAGCAGCAGCTGCTGCTGCTGCTACTGCTGCTGCTGCTCCTGCTGCTGCTCCCACAGCTATTGCTGCTGCTTCCACCAGTGGTGCTGCTGCCGCCACAGGTGCAACTGTTCCTGGTGCTCCTGCTGGTGCTGCTGCTGCTGCAAAATGATGATGATGATGATGATGATGATGATGATGATGATGATGATGATGATGATGATGATGATGATGATGATGATGATGATGATGATGATGATGATGATGATGATGATGATGATGATGATGGT
>SZWC01005520.1:135061-152319 GCA_023375785.1 Penium margaritaceum
ATCTGCCGCTCTATCTCCAGAATCGCTCTTCCACTTTGTCCCCTCCCCTCTCCCCCTCCCACAACTGTGCGCAAACTCACAGATTGAGGCTTTGGCCTTTTCCTGCCTGTTCGTCGCCTCTTTCCCTTGGTCGACCTGTCCTTGGCACCTGGCCCCTTCACCCTCTCCCTCTGTCGGACAATCTCCCTTCCTTCGGACATTTCCCCTCCTTGGGCCTTCTCTCCTTCTCGGAGTTTTTCCCCTCCTTGGGCCCTTTCTCCTCCTTGAGCCATTTCCTCTCCTTGCGCGTGAACGTCAACGTGGCCCTCCGCAACGCCGAAGTTGCACTCCACTGTCAACACCAACGCTAGCAGCAGCAGCACCAGCATCTGCAGCATCAGCTGAGGATGCACCAGGAGTGGCTGCTGCTGCTGCTGTTGCTGTCGCAGAGAGGCTGCTGCTGGGCCTGCCAGCGTGGTTCGCCAGCAGGCCATTGGCTGTGCCGAGCCAACCGAGAGAGCACGGGGTGGAGATGAGGTGGCGGATGTGCACAGTGATGGACTGGAACGAGCAACGTGAACCGTGCAACGTGCAACGTTCGACGTGCAACGTGCAATGTGCAACGTGCAATGTGCAACGTGCAATGTGCAATGTGCAACGTGCAATGTGCAACGTGCAATGTGCCGTGGACGTCGATGCTTCGTTTGAGGGTGCTCTAACACCGGCAGAAGGAAAGTCCGAGCCTCTTTCCGACAGCCCGTTTCATAAAAGAAAGGTGCGAAAGATGTGGTTCAGGCGGTGATCCAGACTCGCGGGAGTCCGGGTGAGGCAGCGTTGACCAACGCTGAAGGATTCATGTGTGAGGAGTCCATGCTCTCCGAAATCTTGTCCAGACAATTCGCGACAGGAAAACATTTTTTAGGCCTTGGTCCACGCATGCTGAATTTCGGCGCGGAGGGAAATGCGGACGAAGGAAACAGACGTGTGGGAGGGGTCAGCGGGTTGCGGGATGTTGGCGATCATGCCTTCGAGAGTTCAATGCATTGCGAAACAGCTACGAGCGTCATTTACTCACGGATGAAATTTTGCGGCTATCGCGATACTACCGCAAACCAGTGGTTTGTGATGACGACTTATCCTTTGTATTTTATTGGCTTCTGGCTTTATGCAAGAGTTTTATGGCAATCCCAGGCTAACACATTGGCCTTTTCTTGTGGCAAATTTTGTTTCGTCGAGAGCTACGACAAAACATTAATGATCGTCCTTGAAATGCAGTTTCATCTAATCGTGTGGTTGGATGTCGAAAATCTACATACAGGCCTTGGTCCACACTTGCCGAATTTTGTCTGCCGTAGATCCTGTAGCAAAGATTATCACGAACCCTTTCGAAGACTGTCGTGATATATTTCCCTCCATTTTTGTTCGTCGTCGCAGACGAGAAGCTAAGAGTGTGGTCATACCACATGAGGTGGTACATTAAAACTGTTAAACCACAGAAATTCATCACTCGGACGGTTTCGATGGCACCGTCGACACTATCGTGCTCTCGGATGGCATCAGAACCCCAGCTCACGCTTCCGTTGGGCCATCGGCCGATGGCCCTCTCCCTCAAATGCCACTAGCGGAGCCCACCGATCCCATGAAGTGGGGTGGGCTCCGATGGGCTCAGCCCAACGGAGCCCACTAAAGCCAACTTGAGCCCACCACAATCGATGGACAGGGTGGGACTGGGCAGGAATGGACGGAAGCATCGCCGTGAATCAACGTACGGACGTTTCGATCCCATCCGTTGGGACCGAAACTTTTTGTAAAATGTTCTCATTTTTAAGGTTTTAACGACCACCTCAGGTGGTCAGACCCCACTCTAAGGCAAAAATACTGAATGTGCGGCAGCCGAGGTCTGCCACAGATCTTGGTCTCAAAGCCAACAGCCAATAGAAAGCAAGAATTATCTAGACACCAAAAAACATGTCGTCTGCGGCATATTCGTGGTGGTCGCGTCTTTTCTTCTGCGAGTCTTTCCAGCTCGGAAGTGCTTTAAAACACGTTGACCCCTCGCGATTAAATTTGCCAACTTACCGCAAGGCGTTGATCTTTTGCAATTGGAATCGCCAAGATTCCGTAGGGCATTGACCCCTTGCATGCGCGAACACCCTGCCTTCGCCATTCCTACCGTGCCGCAACTTAGCAAGTGTGGACCAAGCCCACACTTTGTTTCTTATTCCTAAAACTTCAGATGTGTAACCTGCTTCAAAATTCAAATCGGGCACCGACAAGACCGGGTTCAATTATTTTCAATAGTGTCTCCAAGTCAGTAGTTGTTGTTGTAGGTGCCGAGTACGCGCAAACAGGAAAACATTTTGACAAGGAGGGCATAAGCCTGTGGCAACAACCACAAAAATGTTTGGGACAAGATCTACGTTAGTAAAATTTCCCTGCATTTCATGTCGTGCTGAAATACGGGGAGTGTGGACCAAGGCCTTAAATGTTGCTACTATGTGAGTGTTCTTGCCATTTTGAGAGCGCGACCACAATTACAACGCCAGATGCAACAGATTTTTAGTGCATCACATGGTGGAGCATTCGATTCATGGAGAGTAAAACCACCGAGTTCTACAGTAGGCCAAGGCCGCTACGAGTCCATTTATGGATTTGCACCTGCTTCAAACTACTACAGTTAAGGTTAAAAAAAATCTCACTTTTTTTTACTAACAAGTAAGGCCATGAGTGGACGAATCATTTTACATGAACTTCATTTTGAATTTTGAATTCTTCCATAGTTTGCCGGTTTGTATCCACAACCAAATGCAAGTGACTTTGAAGCAGATTGGACCCGCCCTTCTGTGTCGGGAAAAATATCCACTCCTTTTAATTAGGACCAACCATGTACTTTATATCTAGTGGGTCACTTCCTACCTTAAACAATCATAATTAAAACTCTTGTACCCAACTTGCCTACACTTCGAAAGCATCCCTAGCCGTCCAATGTTGCAACTTTGTCTCGATCAACTTTGTCATGCTTGAAGCATCTAATGACACAAGTAAGAATTGAGGCGTAAGATGTCACCATCTAGTAACATGGAATTCATTAAGATCCTTTAAAACGTTAGCTTATGTTAGGGACCGCTGTGATGAGGCTCTCTCAACAAAGTCAATGCATGCTTGTAAGGCTTTTCCTTTAACAACCATTCCACCATGCCATTCATTTCCTAACACCCCTTGTGCTGGATTTTAAACTCAAAGAAATAAGATCAATCCTTGTCACCCGATTATGTGTGGTCAATGACACTTACCGCAAGCGGAATGGTAGAAAGGTGGTTGGTTTGAAAAAAAAGGAGCAAAACGTCTACGGGTTGGAAATAGGACACAATCAATCACGTGTTTTGGCATATAAAAACTTGACTATTCCCTTTATCGGACCAAAATCCAACGATTAAGGATGAACAGCTTAGATTTTGCTCTCACAATAGAGATCAAAGGATCTTGAGGGTGGATTTAGAGCTACAAGAATACGACATGATAGTGATGTAGTAGGTGCAAGTTGTGGCATGTACATTACATTAACAATACATTATACATCAAAATAATGTAGGTCTATCGTATTCACCCTAGAATTTGCTACAAATATTCTTGCTAACGATGCCACCACGTTTTTCACACTACTCTAGAAAGCCCTTGAACTTGACAAGTAAGCATTAAACCATGATGCATTTTGCAAAATACACATTTATTTTTATATTTGCATGCCGATTAGTAGTGGAAATTTTAGACAACTGTGGTGACCTCTAATGTCCCCTTTTTCTCAAAAAAGGTCCGATCAAAAAACATCTCATAGTGTGGTTCCATTCCAAATATTGCTGAAAATGTTTATCACCTTTTGAAATAGTTGATGAAAGTATTGCAAAACTTAGCAACACTACTCATACATCTTCCCCGCGATGTTAGTTTCATATGAAGACGTGCCCCGATATTCTCAAAGCCGCCCGATTTCTCAAAGGTATTTCTTGAATTAGCTACTTCGAATGCAACTTCATATTTGCTGCTCACCTCGAGCACATGACATCTCATGTATGCCTCATATGTTTTTTGCATTTGTACATATCCACTCGAAGTTATCTACACTTATCATTGGAGTACACTTTGTCCATATCATACATTTTCTAATTTTTGAAATCATCTTTTACCCCACAACATGCACATGTTCACCATTTACGTTGCGCTTGGTGTAAAAGAGTGATTTCTTTGTTCTTTTCTGATTTTGAACCACTTAGATTATGCCATATATTTCACATTCAATTAACTTTCCTACAAGCTTCTCAGCTTTTTCTGAAGGACATATTAATGCTGTCTTATTAGCAGACATACTAGCGTGTAAGGAAAGCGGAAGAATAGTTGGGTTTTGGTTGGGGAAAATGCACATAGTCTCATAAGCTTCAAGAGCTTTAAAAAATAAATAGAAATGACAAATGAGAATCTATGAACATAAATACTTGTTGCGATGCATTGTACATAAGGCACAAAGTACAGTTAGTTTGCCCTCAAGCCCGCCCAAAACACGTTGTCAGTACAACAGCACATACATTCGATAACGTCTAAACCTACAGATGAAGACTCATAATCTAAGGACTAAAATTGCAAAGCTTCATATTTCTAGGATCAACCATTGGAAAAAAATGGAACAACATGTAAATTAAGTCGAAGACTAGTCGATTGAGAGAATCATAGAGGTTGAAAAATATAAGGAATACACCAACAAGCCTCTGGACGTCATGGTAATTGTTGTGCAACTGTCCATGGGTGGATCATCACACAACAATTATTAGCATCAGCTTTCTTCCCATCAAGAATCTACAGAAGCGTGGATAGAGCCAAGTGGTCAAAATCTATTTTAGAAATAGACATGGAAGACTTACATCACAACACTTCTCCATGACCGGATACTAAATTGTCAAAACATGTAGAAAACTAGCACGAGCATGTAAGGAGATGCTCACGGATGCACTTGCAAGAACCCCATTCTCAGTTACCCTTACATAAGGGACAAAGTCCCACAGAAGGAATGGCAACCATGAATTTGTTATGTGATGTCACCTTGGTTTAAAAACTGCTCCATATATTTTTGCTTCAACCTACATGACAGATATCAATTGTTGCTAAAAAATCACGTACCAAGTGAAGGTAAAAACCTATGTGCTTTGTGCGTGCATGAAACGTAACAATTTTCTTGCTAATGGCAAGAGCACTCTAGTTGTCACACCATAGATCAATGGTAGACAAAGACCATAAAAGAGCAACACAATTTGTAGCCATACCACCATACCAACTCAACATCCTAGTGTGACATACTCTAGCTCTTTTGATTTATTTTCGATTTAGTCATTTTTGCCATTATTCAATTATATAACTACGCCAACCAACCGGATCACTTAGCACATCCGACAACACCCATCATGGAAGCAAGCCTTGTCACTATTTGTTTAGCCTTTGCCCACCACCGAAAGTTGCCAATAAAAGCAAAGCCCAAAGTCTAGTGCAAAAACCACGTGTTGCACCACTCGTAGATTCACATGGAGTTCTCTTTTCCAAGGGCACTTTGAACAGCTTACGTTCCTTGTTATGCCCTAGCATATCAGTGTGTATGAGTGCTAGAATGGCACCATGGAAGATCCAACCCTTGCCATTGATTCGGAGTATGGTAATCCGAGTCCTTTGCCTTTGAGGCATTATCCTCCATGACATGGGTTTGGAATCTTCTTACGCACACTCCCCGGACGGACCATGTCACAACATATGAGTTGAGTGCGAAATATCATTATGGCCTTTGTCTTGTTTTTTAAAAGACTCCATAACGTTGGCTTGGTACAACAAAGACTACGAAGGGTCACCGTAAGGTTGCATGTTTCTTTCTTGGCATCTCCTCGCAGTCAAAGGCGTGGCGGAGTTGGCACCCTAACTCCATTGCAATCTCAAGTCTCAAGATTCCTTCTTGTTCAAGAGCTCATATCTTAAGACCATTTGAGCATTTATACACTAACAGTTGACCACGTTCTCACTTGTGTAACTTTCAAGTGAATAGGAGAATATAGGCCTATGGATGGGACGATTTGAACCTCGTCACTTATGGTTCGGTCTCAAGATTATGATGACCTAAGCAATATGGCTGTTGGATAAGTGGCCATGTAGATTCAAGGTTCATACTTGATCATGTGCATGTGTCGGTCCCAATTTCAGCCCCCACTTGCATACCAAGACATGTTCCTATGTTCATCCCCATGGGCACACTCGATTCTGTGCCCGTGTCGGTCCCCACTAGCACACTTGGTCATGTGCCTGTGACAGTTCCTTCGTTTCTCCATCCTGTCTCAATTACATATGTATGTTTTGCTTCCCTTATGCCTATCCATGCATCCTTGAAGACAATACCATCTATTACCCTAAGTTCTTCCTTGTTTAAAAGATAATACTCCTTGTGGTAGCATCTCCAGCGCTTGTCCCCAAGCCTGAGGCAAGAACCACGTTCTTGAAATTCTTCTGCGAGATGATGCTCAATTTTGACCACGGGCCTCTAGGTTTGTAACAGCAGCTTAATCTATGCCTTAACATCCTTCTCATAACGTTAATCATGACGAGCCTAGCACAAAGGTCCTTAACATGTGGGGTGAATTAGACTAATTTGAGGTGTACCCTGCATGTCCGATCGACCACGAGCTTTGCTCTCATGAGTTCTTGGTAGCTTCTGCTATCATAGCCAATGTTGTTGTGGTCAAACCCACGATAGAAGCATGTATCTCGAACACTAAGAGCTCCTCCTCCGTAATGTTTTCTTCAAAAACATTAGAGGTACTTTTAGTAGAGGACGTAACTTTATGAAATATTGTTTATGTGGATGAGCTTAGATCCAAGTAGGAGCAATGTGTCTACGAGCTTGGAGACCTTGCACGTGGCCATAAGGCTGCAGATTTCAAGTGGGTCGTTTCCAAGAAGATATGGCTTGATGGCTCGTTGAATTGCTTTAAGAATCATTTGAGAATAATGTTATTGTCATAAGTTAAGGGTATTAATTTTTCTGACGCATCTGTACCATTTACCTATATGGTCAAAGTTCATGCTTTGTTTGATGTTGTTGTCTAGTACGACTAGGAGTTACATTTGATTGATGTGAAAAATTAAATTTCCATTGTAATTGTACAATAGAAGATTCACATGAGCTGGACACATCGCTTCAAGGCTGGCGACAAGGTGTGTCACTCGCGGAAGGTCTTTTACAAGCTCAAGGAGGCATCCATGTCTATCCCGACTCATTAAGTACATGAAAAACATGTTTTGCCTGGGAGAAACGGGAGGAGATGTTGGAACCACAAAGAGCGACATAATACAAATAATGAATGAAAAAGGCAGAAAGCATGATGGTAAGGGATTTACAAGTAGACAATATGGCAATGTGAGGATAATGCTAAACAAAAGACCCATCTTGGTTCACAGAAAAACAAGAGCAGCTTTTGCTCAAGTGTAGGGAAAACAAACACGTTGGATTATACAAGGAGTTAGACAAACCATCAAATTACATGACTCGGACATCGTAGGTTGACCACCACACCACTTAGTTTGGCAAGTTGGTGGAGAGGGAAGTCATGAGGGAGTGGTGGAGCCAGAGCTGGATTTTGGATTGGTTGGAGGTGTTCCGGCCATCATTACAACAAACGAGCTCGACAAATGCTTTTAGATTGTCTTCTTATTGGATGGTCAGAAGGTAATATCGTTCGGCCTAAGGGAGGACATTAAGTGAATCAGACATCTTGGAAAGTGAGATATAGCCAAAAATAAAGAAGCGGGGAGTGTGTTTGATAGCGCCCCTAACATGAAGGTGTTGAGGGCCCATTGTTACATCCCTCCACTAGTTACAAAGCGGCTACATATGCGCATGTCGTATCGCAACTAGTCATCTGCAAACAATGACCTTTTGTGACAATTTGACTCGACCTCATTAAGTGGTGTTGTCCTTCTTACATGCTTCTTTGCTACAAACAACTTTAATGATAGCTTCCATCATCTTCGGCCATGTGTCCCAGTTCCAATCGGTTGGTATACCCGAGAATGGATAAAATCCATGACCTTCTCATGTGGCACAATATTAAGTATACTAATAATTGATTTCTCTACCATGTGGAATTCATGAGGGTCGGGAGTTTTGTTGTGGTTGTGGTAGTATGGCTTGATGCACTTGGGGTACATCCACACTGAAACAATATCACTCAACAGTCCAAGCCTGCCTCATTTATGAAGCGGGGTGGGGAGTTTCATAGTCCTTTGAGACTCCAAACCTCGCTCTCTGTAGGGAGGGCGACCTCAAGCTTTGGAAAAGGTGCACGTTGTACAAGAATATCACCGTCAGAGATTCCCACGAAGGAGAAGCCTATTTTCCTCCTTGAGGAGTGCTAACGTAGAGGTGCCACTAATATACTAGACTGTAATTCCAGCCGCAAGTGACGAGGCTACTCTTGGAGCACACCAATCTCATGTGCATGTGTTTGTATAGCTATCTTTTCTCAACCTCACGGTCCAATTTTTCAAGGGAGTGCTCTTATCTAGCCAAACATGCGAGGTTTTTTACGCACTTAGTAGTGTGCCTAGAATGAATCCAGTTGTTGAATAAACAACTCGTCAATTCCCTAAAACCATCTGAGAGATCTATTCAAATATGTCTCTTGGAATGTTTCTGCTACCATTTCATCTCGTCATACTTCCGCTAGAGGTCGTTAATCACCTTCGAGTGTGCACTCTTTGCGCCTGACATGGAGGATCTGGTGACGTTTGCTGATGCCTTTCCCTTCTTCACGTCAGAATGTGAGCCGTTGAATATGGGCTAAGATGCAAAAGACTTCAAAACAAGGAACTGTCGGTATATCTCAAATAGTTGAAACATTGGCAATTTATCAACCAAACATCTGGCATAAGAAGGCACTTATGATGCAATTAGTCTTTTTGTAAATCTTAGTAAGGGAATACTCATATTTGTTGGCATGATGATGATGTCAATAGTATTGGAACCCTATGACACCTCCTTTGCATGCTATCAATTCTACAATTCCTTCCCTTATTTCTCTCACTTTATGTGCAGCTTCCGTGGGCGAGGACGAGGGGACGACCTCCTCACCGCATTTTGGAGTAGACAAGGCTCTTGTTGATGCCCGAAGCAGAGGCACAGTCAGTGTTATGCAACTTTTGAGTTGTTGTGCTGACCACGTGATTCACTGCTGCTCTGAAAAATGATACACAAGAGTCGTATTGCTACGCAACTATCATGCACGTATTACTCTTGGTGATGCTACTATGTTGCTCTACTAAAACAACACTATTACATTGTAATGATGATGTTGTTGTACTTGTATACTGTAAATAGTCGTTGTATTTCTATTTTGAAAATGTTAGTGTTGTCACTGTGTTGATGTTGGTACTACTACCGTCCCCACTTTAGTAGTCTTTTGTTGTTGATGTTATTTTCACTACGATACTGATGTTGGTGTAGCCATTGTATTGCTACCGCAATTATTATGCTACCATTGGTGCGGTTTTTACCACCACTACTACAATCATGATGTTGCTGTTGCTATTATAACCATGCTCTCATGCGGTGTGGCATATGTCATTGTTTGAGCATGATGCATATAGGGCTTATCTTTGTCGGATAGGGCGGAAGGGGCTTGTTGTTCCAAAGGAGGCACTTGGGACGAATTGTTTTATGGAAAGGGCAGACTATTTTTTTAGGTTGGGGTAAATGAGGGCCAAGCATCACTAAACAAGGAGTAATTGCTGTTTTCACCTTTTTCTAATCGGGGAATATACCATAACTCGAAATAATTCTCAATAATTATAGCTATCTCTCAGTTTTGCACATTAAGTACACCATATCCCAATTCAACATTTTTGGCACTTTGTTAACGTTATATCGAGCAACCATGCAAAAATACACGATATATCCAGATGAACATGTTATCCTACTAAACTTTGAATTAGGCAATTGAGTTGTTTCATATTGAAACCAAAACATTTTCCTAATTATTTAGGGGGTAATTTTGAATTTGTGGGAAAATGGAGAGTACTTCGACGACTGGAGGGATCTCAATGTTTTCTTTCAAAGGGAGAACCACCTCGTCCTTTCTTTTGACCATCCATCTTACATTCAAAGAGCCGTTTGAATGAGAAAGTGACTAGCATTTGATTTTTCAAAGTGTCGAACAGTCTTCTTTGTGTGGCTAAGATAGCCTTTGAGTTGAGGGGACCTATGCTACACCTTTTAAAACTGCAAAGGGACTTCTCTGGTGAGAGATTATAGTCAACGACTGTGCTCTATGTAACTTATGTCACACAAGTTGAAGTGGCGAACGGTCAAGCGCTCGTCGCGCTCACCTTTGCCATTCAACGAACAAAAAACACAAGGTGGGGAGCATTCCGTGGCCTCCAAAGCCATCGAAAGGACCCCCAAGCACCTGAACGATGTCGAGCACTAGAAAAAGTAAAATGACACACCAAGGCACAATACAGAGAAAAATGAGGACTTGGTTTGAAACACGTGGTGGTAGACTTCTGAACTCATCGGATTGGTTTCTTTAATTCATTCACGGTTTACTTTTCAAATCAACAAGAACCATTTTTTGAAAGTTTTCAAATAGCTTTGAAATAGTTCACATCCAAATCAAAGTTTAGCAGGGTATACCGACGCTACATCCCATCCTACAACATGTTGGCATCGTGAGACATCAAAGAATAATCACAAACCCCTCTATAGAAGGTTTTGTGACATTTCTCAAAAGGGTTTTACGAGGGATTTGGGTGGGGGCTCCAAAACATCCCATGTGTTTATATGGACCTACTTGGCCCACTTACTGCGGGGCCCAACAGGAGCCTCGATACAATAAAATCCTAAGATCCTGAGTGTGATTTGGGGTAGGGTTTGAGAGCAGTTTGCATGGATGAAAATGGGTTTTGTTCTTGACAAGTATTTGGAAAAGGCATTTCCCAAATAGTCCTTTACTAGCCTTTTTCCTTTTCTTTTTTTAGCTCGCAAACCCCCATCCACGAATGTAGGGTTTTATATTTGCATGAATGAAGCCCGTGCAAACATAGAAATCCTTAGATGCATGAATAGGGTTCGCGAGTGGAGGAAAAAAAATGTTGATTGCTCGATCGCGATTCTAGTAATGGCGGAGGTGACACGACATATTATGCCAAACAAAGCGTAGATGGTGAGCAAGTAGAAGTCGCTAGGTACAACAAGATTAACAATTTGGGACACTTGAGCAATTTATAAATAGCAGTAAGTGTACTTTCATGAAAAGTGTCAAAATGGTCCAACACACATATATATATTTCATGACAAGTGTTGAGTCACAAATGAGGCGTAGTCGGGGTCGTTGGGTTGATCGACGAGTGGCACGTGTGGAGTTGCATTGTGAGTGGTCAGATTCAAGAAGCTCCGCCAAGATACGCGGGGCTTTGAGGATTGATAGCGAAGATGCGAGGTGCACCTTTGTAAATCCGGATATGTCTCATTGTGTTGAGAAGTCGACCGAAAGGTCATGACACTTCTGTCGTAGATTCTTGAAAGTGGTCGGAGTTGTCAGAAAGTCCGAGAATGTTTGTTGGAGGACAACGATACTTGGCCAAATTACCCTCGACTGTCGAATTGAAAATCGAGGTCTCGACCCGCGGTGGGCTATTTGTGTAATGATAGAAATGCCTTCTCAGAATTGCCCATAGAAAGGGACGTGTGTACGTCTGCCATGTAATACTTCCCCCCCCTCTTAGTCGTGACGTCCCCGCGCGCGGACTGATGTGGCCTGGTGATGGCGGTAATAGCCGTCGATTAGGTGATTGACGTCTTGGGGGTTGTTGTAGGGTTCCCAACTGCTATGCGTAGTGTCATAGTCGTGGCACTTGACATAATATTCCGTTGTTTTGCCACGTTTTTGATGGCCAAGAATGTCCTCGATGACGTACTCGATATCCTTCTCCACTTGCATAGGAGGAGGGAGAGGGAAATCCCTATCGGGAAAGAGCTCTTCGGGGTCTTGGTAGTGCTTGAGTCTATTGATATAGAATCCGGATGAATATGTATAGTGTCAGGGAGTTTGAGTCACACAACAAAGGGGATTTGCATGCGTTCGATAAAAAAATGTTCCCAACCATCCAGGTTTGAGCTTTGAACAGCCTGCCCCACGAAGCATGATGTTGGCTGAAGTGATAAGAACTTTGTCGCCAGCGATGAAAACATCGTAGCTGCAATGTTGATTAGCTGCTTCTTTTATCGCCGCTTGTTTCTTCGCAAGTGTTTGTCATGTTTCATCCAAGATGGTGGAGAATTTGCGGCGTTGGATGTCAACCACATAAATGTTGCTCCGACTATTTAGTCCTACTGGTGTGGCAAAAGTTTGCCATACACCACTTCAAACGGAGTTCTACCTCTTGCGCTAGAGATAGTTGAATTGTATGCGATTTTGGCAGTCGGGATTGTTTGTGCCCACTCCATCCTATGAGGCTCGCATAATGGTTGGAAAAGTTGTTCAAGCGTGTGATTGGTCTGCTTGATTTGGCTGTTGGTTTGAGGGTGGAACGACGTTGAAAGGTAGATCTGACGGTCGTAACGAGTCATCAGTTCACGTGATGTTGTTTGTGAACATTCGTGTTGTTCCCTCAGCGATAACGGTGCTCGTAGTGGGAATAAAGTGAGAAGTTTTGGAAAACCTGTCGACAACAAAACGGAATGCGACATAGCCTTTGGATGTGAATGGTAGTCATGTGATGAGGTCCATGGAGATTTCGGTCCAGAGTTTTGTCGGAATGGAGAGTGGTTATAGAAGTCAGGGTGGTCGTGTGTGACAGAATTTTTGTCACTGACACGTGTTGAGGATTTACAGAAGCTGACCAAGTTGGAATGCATCTTGTCCCACCAGTAGTGTTTTGCTAGCTTCTTCAACGTCTTTTCCTCTTTGAAATGTCCACCTGGACCTGTGTCGTGGAATTCTTCAAGCAGCATGCGACGGAGTTCATCGCTTGGGGGAATGAACACCTGGCAAGTGAATTGTCGTCGCTAATATGATGCGTTGTACCAGAATTTCATCATGTCATATCCACCATGCTGGTCGTAGCCCCGTATGAACAAGTACTCGAGATAGTTGTAGCGTTGCTGCCTCAGCCATCAGATTTGGCTGGCAGCTGAGTGCGTTTGCTGGGGTGGTCTTGCTTGGCCGATACTGGATATCGTAGTCAAACCCTATCTTGAGGAACTCCATCCATTGGGTCTGACGTCCACAGAGGTTCGGTAGTGTCTTCAAAAATTGAAGTGCATCATGGTTAGTGCATAAAATGCATCGGCGACATTCAAGATAGCACCGCCATGTCGTAAATGCATGTACGACCGCCAACATCTCCTTCTCATGTACCGCATAGTTGAGTGCCGGTCCGTGCAGCTTTCTTGACATGTATGCGGCCGGTTGCTCTCCATTGCCATGGTCTTGGAGGAGGATCGTGTCAATGGCTTGATCTAAGACGTCCATAGCCATGACGCAATTGACCATTGGATCGTCTAATCATAGGGTTGGAGCCGAGGTTAGAGAATTTTGCAAAGCTGTGAACAATTCTGGTTTGCTTTCTCCCCACCTCCACTCATTTTTTCCAAGTGAGGTCAGATAGAGGCGTTGACACTCGGGTGTAATCGCGTACAATGTGTCGATATTAGTTGTAGAAGCCATAAAAAACCTAAACATCTCCAACATTGGTCAGTGTTGGCCAATCAACGTCTGCTGCCACTTTTTTTGGATCCATGGTGATCTATCCGCCGTTAATGACATGACCTAAAAACTCGATTGAACGACGTCCAAAATTTCACTTCGAGAGTTTTCCCAAAAAAATCTCTTTGTAAAACTTAGAGAACTTTTTGAAGATGTCCATCGTGCCTCTCCAGGGTGTGACTATACACCAGAATGTCGTCGTGATACACCATGACAAAATCATTAAGCTATGGGCAGAAAATATTGCTTATCGCCACCATGAACGTTGTCGGGACATTTGTAAGTCCAAATAGCATTACCGTGAACTGAAAATTCCCGTAGCGAGTTTGGAACGCCATCTTCGTGATGTCGGTGTTTGCCATGCAAATCAAGTGATAGCTGCTATGTAAGTCGATTTTGGTGAAAATTTGAGCCCCTCAGAGTTGGTAAAAAAGTTCATCGGCTGAAGGAAGAGCATAACGGTTCTTCATGGTATCGTCGTTCAACACCCGATAGTTCACACACATCCGCAATCTGCAAGTTTAGTTTTTCACAAACAATTCTAGTGTAGTGTATGGTGACGTGGATTGGCGGATGAACCCCTGACAAAGCATCTCATTGAGATGCTTTTCAATTTGGTCAGTTCGTGATTGAATATCCGATTGATCCCTCAAATTATGGCTCGTCTACATGGTTTCAACTCGATGCGATGGTCGATGTCCCGTGGAGGTGGTAGGATTTTTGGAAGTTCATAGCATAAGACGTTTGCAAACTCTTAGATGGGTGGTGCGAACTCTTTGGGTATCATCGCGAAGTTTGTTGATGTCGATGAGGCCAATGAGGCTAACGAGGCTGATGAGGCCGATGAGTCAGCTGCCACCACATTTGCTTCCTCCATTGGCTCGAGACATACGAGCCACACACAAGCTTATTGTCATATGTAGTGCTTAGCCACGCTGAGTGTTATTGGCTGCACTGGTTGTCGCCTTTTGATTACTACAGCTTTCTCTACTACTTCCACCACTGCTGCTTCTGTTGTCGTCTTATGTCAAACACACGAAAGTTGTCGCTTGGCACTGTTGATTTCCAAGTAGACGTCGCCGTTGTTTTAGTCAACATGTGGATTGTGTAAGTTTAGGAAATCTCGTCTTAGAATGATTTTGTGGTCACTCGTTGGACATAACTTCCAGACTCTTACATCTCATAAGTCTCCCACTTGTAGTCATAATGGTTCTCAAAGTTTCCGTATTTGCAATCTCCAGTTGACTGTTTTTCCTTCAAACACCTTTGGTTCGGTCTGCAAACCCGTTTTGCAAACCATGTCATTGCTTACGAAACTGTGAGAAGCTCCACCATCCAAAATTGCCGGTATCGTTCTGTGACTTTTACATCCTCGAGGTTGAACTCTCAGCAGCATCGACATGTAGTCGTCCTTGTACCCCTCGTCCAACTTGCCGATCTCAAAAACCCTCTGCGACATCATAGGTTGTTCACATGGGTGATCGTTCGGCATAGATTACTTTTCACCGACAAGAGTCGCGCCTTCCACTCCTGTCCATTACCTTTTCCCAACTCATTTTTCTACGACTTCCCTCCCTTTCTGGTGTGCTGCTTGCTTGGAAGTTACAAGCAATGTGCATGACTTTTTTGAAATTGCAACAGGTGCGCGTATCTCTCTGGTCGACGACGTCCATTTCCATCGGAGTCGAGGAGTCCCTGAACTCGCTTTTTCCATTTCCATGACATTTGTGCTTGGGAGGTCGCCATTCGTCAGATTCCTAGATCCGAGCATTGTAGTCGACGTCGTCGATTCTTTTTTTTGTTGCAATCATTCGTGGTGAGTCGTTTTGGATGCCAAAAATGGCAATCACTCCTAGGATGTCTCGCTTGAGATCGTTGTAGTGAAAATAGAGCTCATTAGGGGGCGATGTATGTGCCAGTGATGATCTCCCGGGATATTTGCGTATACTCTGTCACGTTGGATTACTGACGGAGACGCTGGAGCTTGTACCAAGTGTCCGACTTATGGTTCAGTCGTCCATATCGTGCGAGCATCGCACGCGAGAACGTGTTCTTGTAGGTTGGTGGCGTCAGCGTGTCTTGCCATTGCGGTTTGATCTGCTCCAAGGATAGAACGCCTGCGGTCAGTGATATGAGGAGGGCGCCGTTGGCCGTTGATGAGGCCCCACCGATATCTTACTGGCGCGGGATGGCCTTTAGATTAGACCACCAACTTAGTGTCGTGCGATGCAAAAGCGCGGCCTCGAGGTCAAATTTCTTTCGATCGTCGTTGAACCCAACAGCGGTGAAGTACATCACCAGACTTGTCAGCCACATCTGAACCATTGGTCCCTTGGAATTTGTAGGATCTAACGGTTCGGGAGGGGCAGGGTGAATCTTTGGTGTGGCCGAGAGTTGGGTATTTCTCTGAACGAGCACTGCCTCTCATGCACTTGCGTTGTGAAGAGCCTCCACCACGAAATTGAGTTGTTGGAGATGGCTGTGGATCTCTTTGAGCGCGGAGATACGGTTCGCCAGTTCCTTGTTCATCCGCGCCTGTCGTCCGGTGCCACCTGTCGTTCTTGCTATTTTTGTCGTGGTCATCAGGAGGGGCGGCTGGTTTACTATCGTTGGATTTGCAACCTTGTTGGTCGTGGAAGCCATAGGGGTTGATCCAGCTATCGCCTAGATTGCCGTGCCAGCATTCGCTGCCGCTTGAGGACTCGCGTGCATAGGCACGTTTTGCTCCTCCATCGCCGAAGCCGTCGCGAAATACCCGCTGCTGGTCGTCGGGTGCGGTTACTCGCTTCACGTCGTCGCGAAGTCTTGACGTGCGAGATGCTCCGACGGCTTGTGCGAGGTAGTCCTTCGGATGGGTAAAGTAGTTGGATGCCTCTGTTGCACCGCTGGACACTGATACCATGTGTTATGCCGGACGGAGCGTAGATGGTGAACAGGTAGAAGTTGTGAGGCAGAGCATGATTAACAATTTGGGACACTAGAGCAATTTATAATTAGTGTAATTTGATGGAAAGTGTTGAAATGGTCCAACACATATTTACAACTATCAAAACTGCTAGGAAGCTTCCTAGCCTTGCTGCTGCTGACGTGGCGACACTGTCCAGTCAGCTGACGCACTAGCAAGCAGGCAGGTGCAAGAAACAGCAAGGATCAGGCTAGGGAGACGTGCAAAGTCTCATAAGCTTCAATAGCTAAGTAAATGCAGAGAGAAATGACAAATGACAGGTCCAGGGCATAAATACCTGCCGCGGCGCACGGCGGGTGTCGCACGCGGCAGTCCAAGAGCTGTCCTAAAACCGGCCCAAAACCACTGTTTTGGCCGTAACTCTGCGCACACATGTCAGAATCCTACGCCGTCTGAACCTAGACGTGCAGAATCAAAAGACGCACGCAACGACTGGTCACATGCATGCATCCATCGACTGACAGCGAGTATATAATGCAAAAACATGCAAATGGGCCTCATGCCCAGTCCGCCGAAAGGCGCCTGCA
>SZWC01005521.1:45767-57411 GCA_023375785.1 Penium margaritaceum
GGAGAGAGAGAGAGAGAGAGAGAGAGAGAGAGATGGTGGGATTTCATAAGGAGAGAAAAGGAAAGGGGAGGGAATGAGGGTTTAATGTATGGAGGATGAGAGCAAGGAAGGGAGAGGAGGGTAGAAGGAAAAGGAAGTGGAACGTGAAAACTTAGAAAAGGGATGAGCAGGAGGGTGGAGGAAAAGGAGGATTGAGATCAAAGGTGACAAATGTAAGTGTTGATAGGCACTTGGGCAACCCGAGACCATGGGTGACACTCGGTTGAAAAAAGGTAGATTTTGGGAATTAGCCAAGGAACATGCTGGGGCTTTTGGAGGTTTAAGGGGAGGTCAAGATGAGGGAGTCAGACAAAAGGAGGTCATTGGGGTAAGACCATGGTAATCTTGGAGAGGGGGATCATCAGACTATCGCAAACCACCTATAGGTGGTTTGGGACAGTCTGATCCAAAAACAACACAATATAGACCGCTTGGCAAGCCTCAAACGATTCTGTGCTAAATTTGAATGACAACTGATGTCATTGCAGAACACCCACACAAACCATGATCGGTGTTTTTGAGACGTGCAAGTGTCAGAGCACACGGAGTGAATTGTGAAAAAAATATTCAGAATTTTTTTTTGCTGCTTTCCATGGACAGCCAAAATTTTACTCGGGCAATAAGCTAGCCATCAATCTTGCAAGAATATGTACGACCAGCAATGAACTTGAAATGCATGGCCCAAGCAGGCAATTCCTGAAGGAAATGCCTCAGGCATGGTGTAAGAAACGACAGAGACTGTTACCTACTAAGAAAAGAAAACTGCACAATCAAGGGTGGGTTTCCAAAACAGAGAGCTTGAACACCACACTGCAAGTGCAAAGGACACTCAGAGGTACAGCTCCCTCAAGAAATACTAGTCTTCATTGCCTCTATCTCTCCAGAAATACTACTTGCTGATGCCTCCACACCCCTCCAAAAGCACCAATTGCCAACACTGTGAAACAACACTAAGAGCTTCATTTGCCAAAATTCCCCATGTTCCGAGGAGCAACTAGGTCCATTGATAGCGCCTGGGGCGCAGCACGCCCAAATTCCAGCACACCAGTAGCATCGTCATGCTAGAACAGTAGTGAACGGCACAACTGGCAGAAAAGTCAAACAAGTATAACCTGCCATTCAACAAGCCACGCACGACAGCAGTGGGGCAGCAAAGGGGAACAGAGGAATATTTCCGGGCGAACAAGGGGAGAGGAGGGTGCAGACCAAACAACATAGAAGCATGGTAGAGGTGATCACGAGCCCGGACTCGCCAGCATGAGCCCAGAATCAGAAATCCGAGTCCGAGCCTGGACCCAGAATCGGACTTGCGAGTCTGAGCTGAGACTTGCAATTCTGAGCTGAGACTCGCAAGTCTGGGCCATTTGGACTCGCAATTCTGGTCACAAGTACTCACGACTCTTTGGGTGTATGCAAAAGCAAACTGGTACGTTTGAATTTGTTTCCACATGTGTGGTGTTAAATATTATCATGTAAGCCTGAAATGAGCCAAATGACTTATCTTTCTCGTGTCTTAACCATGTGATAACAATATTTTACTCCCTTCCTAGTTTCCTATACTCGTGAGTCCGAGTCCAGTCTGGGACCTGGACTTGTACTTGCGAGTCTGGCTGTGGACCCCGACTCGCGAATCTGACTTGCGGGTGTCAGTTTTTGGCTTACAACCTTAAAGTATTGGCAATAAATGGAGGGAGGAGAAGGAGGATTCCCAATTACGTAGGGGTCTTGCACGTGCAAGCAGCAGAAAACCACAAGAACATACATCATTTAACAGAAACACAGGGAACATCATGGAACTATGCAAGGAAGGACACGCATGGAATGCATGGGTGGATATAAAAAGAAAATCAGGAAAGCACTGTGAACAGGGAATACCATTTGGAGGGGAATCTTGGAAGCTCTGTTGTGAAGACAGATGGTATGGAGGTGAAATGTGTTGATAGTTGTGGAGAATTATGGATCGAGCTTGTATTTTTCTCTTCCACCATCGTAGAATCCTGTTCTGGTATACTCAGATCTCCCAGCAGTTAGAGGAGCCGTAAGGGGAGCCGTGTATTGATGGAGCCACTGCACACCAAAACCGGAGAGACCGACAAGAGAGAGGGAAAAGCACCAACTCGCCACGCCCCGAGAGAATGCAATCAGGGAATTGCTACTGGCAATGAACATGAGCATGAGAAGATGGCAGCGTAGCCACCTGTGGGAACCAGAAGCAAGAATGACTGGCTAACCCACCGGGCAGGAGGCTGGACGTGATGCTATGAACAGAAAAGTGGACTATTAACAGATAAGATCAAGATGTCATTCTCACAAGGACACATGAGTGTACATATACATGTGAGGCATCCAAGGAGACTGGAGGTAGTTAGTACAGGTGCGCCACCTCAACTGGATTGGCGCACACGCACATGAACCCATTTACTGCTCCGTTGGTCTGCACTGCCATCTATTTGGGACAGATGTCTATCAGGGGAATATTTACATAATATCCACACCGCTAATAAATAACGTGGTCAGGAACTATCAGTTATGACTTCAACATGACAGCATAAGTCTAGATAGAATCTGACATGAGTCAGCATGACCCATCAAGGCATGATAACTGGACTATGCAGGACTAACGATCTCAACAGTGTATGCTAGTCAGGTGGGGCAAAGTTGTCCACTCCAACCAGTGAGTTGGCAGCAGCAGTTCACCGGAAGGTGCACTGAAATTACTGTTATAGAGAGGGGCACCGCATAAGGTGGGAAACCAAGCAGCAAACACCTTTCACTCTCAGCGGTGGAGGGATAGCAAGGCTAAGTGTCCAGTATGGACCACCCCGCCAGACCTGAGCATCAAGACAGACTTCTATTTCACACAGAAAACAAAAGAAGAAAAGAACAAAAAAGAAACCCCATTTTCCATTTCACAGACTACAAGGGGGAAACCCGAAGTTAGATCCTAATTTCCAGTTTCCAGAGGAGATCAAAACCGGACCAGTTCTGATCCTTGAATTCATTTCAGTTCTGAAATCCAGTTTTCAAGATACAAAACCTGGAAAAACCAAAATCAAAGTATGCTTGGCCCCATATCTTATGCAAATACTCATCACAGGCAATGGTCGGATTCCCCACACAGGGATCCAAGAGACCCTCCTGAGCACCATTATGGATGTTATGTCAGTGGTTTAAAATTCCACAGTACCTGAAATGATGAATACATGGGCTCTTCATTGAGTACGACGGGCTCTTGCTTAGGTTGTCGCAAAAACACGTTCTGGGTTTGCGTTTGCAGGATAAGGTTGTTTCCTATGTGGTGATGGCCAAAATAAAGATAACGTAAGAGTTGGTAGAGCCTGAATGTAGTTTGTAGGGCTGGTGTTTCATTACTTATTTCGTTCAGAGAATTAGATCAAGTCAAAATTCTCCTATATTGACATGAATCTGGATCAAAATCTTTCAGATCGTTTGGTCAACGTAATCCTTAATTTCAGTATGATCTTCATTGGATGCTTGAATGCCAATCTGATCAAATTGCCATTTTTGGAATAAATCGTCATGTGCTCTGGTTTTACTGGTAGGGACTGTTGTCATGGAAACAGGGATGTAAAGTTACTCTGGTAGCAGTGTATAGACCAGTGTGCATGCCACATATCATATAAATCGGGCTCTGGGGTAATCTCTGATTTTATCTTGATTTGGAGGGAGGGGCTCCAGTTTCAATCTGATCAGTGATCAAGAGCCGGATTTTGATGAATAATAATAAAAAAGGCAATTTCTGGCAATTTGTGATTTAATTTCACCAAATCAAAATCAAACTACCGGCCCTAATAGTATGCGGAGAAGACACAGGATCCCTCTAAGAGGCGCTGACAGCTTCTTGGGTATGTTGTGGTACCTAGGTATGCAACGGTGCCATCCACGGAGCACAGAAGACCCATTCCCCAGGGAGCGTTCTTGCCTCTACAGACACTAGAACCAGGGCCATCTTGGATTGGGCACACACTGGTCCGCTTGTTCCAGCTTGTCTGAGGGCAAAAGCCCTTTTGAAGATCACGACAGCTTAGTTGTGGGCTGATACCTTCAGGCTTGGAGGGCTGATGCTTCAAGGCCTGGAGCTTCAAGGTTTGGATGGCTGATACCCTTGGGTACGCTTCAATCCAGAATCTGTTTGACTCCAAAGGTTTTTCTGCCCCACATACCTGTTTCAAAATGTTACTCAGACGAAACAAACTCCTGGTCGCTATTTCCCTTAAGGCGACGCCGGTCTCCAAATCTAGTGTTGGAAAACGAGTCAATCTATGGCTTTCCAC
The DNA here is from genome assembly GCA_023375785.1 of Penium margaritaceum. Classification (NCBI taxonomy): domain Eukaryota; kingdom Viridiplantae; phylum Streptophyta; class Zygnematophyceae; order Desmidiales; family Peniaceae; genus Penium; species Penium margaritaceum. The sequence continues at coordinate 50,102 of SZWC01005521.1, forward strand.
CCAGCTCGTCCACTTGATCCTTGTGTGAATGAGTGCTGACAACCATGTGCCTGTTCTGTCGGTCCTCACCAGGTAGGCCAAGAGAGCAACAGTACCGGTTGAGGTGACAGTCCCTAGCTCTGTGAGCTATTGCCGATGTACAACATTGCTGAAGGCACCCCAAAAGAGGCATCATCGGACACGAGCGTGGGCAAGGTGAAATCTGTAGCTGGCCGAAACCGGGGTTTGCATTGTCCAGTTAGATCTCTTCATTGGCATAGCTTCCAAGCCTTTCATTAAGTTGCGAATGTCCGACGGTCTCTTGCAGAATCTTTACCAGCTCTCCAGGCTCACCATTCCTAGAGTAGGACAAACAGGGGACGCCGGTGGTTTGCCTACACTGATTGCGCACTGCCAGAGGACCTCACTCACCCAACACCGCCAACAACTGCAGCACTGCTGGTAAATACAGCACCTCTTCTGTTGTGCTCTCTTCTCCACCCAACAGGCTGGTGGGGAAGGCGAAAAACGTACCCCATGCATTTCTGGAGGATGCAGACATTGAGGTGCGCCACATCCTGTGCATTTGTCCAAATTTCTGCTCAGTTGGTCACAAGCCGTTGGGTCACATCCCTTGCAGGGTGCAGAGGATCCGGCTTTTTTGGGTCTGCACTCAATTAATAGGGGACAATCGCGGCAGGAAGTTAACAGAGGAGGACTGTCCTCTGCCATGCCAAGGCAGAGGCAGGACGTCGTCCGGGTATGTTTGCATGCCAGCCCCCTTGTTTGGAGCTGAGGGCCACGCATGTTGGATATGAACGTCCTTTGGATATGAACGTCCTTACAAGCAGCATGTCGTCACCCGATGCAGAAGCAGAAGCTGACTGCAACATCTTTTCTAGCGCTTTTCCTCACCTCCTGCTGCCAGGAGAGATGACGATGGTCAGTGGGCCGCCATCGTCTGGGGCTCCGATTGTAAAGCGCCTTGAGTGCAGCGGCACAGCCCTAGTTTTACACAAGCGCAGCATGGCGGCTCAGCCCTTGCTGCTGCATGACCTTGACAAGATGACGGACTGCAGCTGTCACTCTAGTGGACTGCAAACATCTGGGCTGTGATAAAAATGGGCCTTCAACCAGGGCTCTGTTACTGCGAGTGATTAGCTGAGCCCGCTAGATGGCTTAGCGGGTGGCGACAGAGCGATCGACCTTGACCTCCTTGGCTGGAAGGTCGGGGTCAGAGGTTGAGGTCGCACATCCACAGTGGCGGAGAGGGGTGGGCTGGATCTGGTACAAATGCGGGCGGAGGCAATGGGCGGATAGAATAAGGAATTCCAAACGAGCCTCTCATGGGTAATCGACACCGATAGCCATCGTAGCGGGTCGTGACGGACCAAGTGGGGGCTCGATCGCAGCTTGCCGCGATAACTGGGGTCTCGGTCCACATGAACTGGAGGTGGTTGCTATCGACAGATTGTCATTTCAAACAAACTAAAAATGCAACCCGCAAGTGTCTTGCTCGCTTCATGATTTTTTTAGAAATCCACATGCAGGCCACAAGTGAAGCAGCAGATCTTTTCTTCAGACTTTCACGCTTGTAGCAGAGGGCAGAAAGACACAGAGATGGGGTGCTTGCATGCTGTGCTGGTGACGCCTTGTCAGCACGCCGTTGGATGTGCAGATACTCCGATTGCCTTTGTCTGTGTCCGTGCCGAGAAAGCACTTCATTTGAGTCCAAGTCGGGAAGTCGTTGCGATTGCAAGGGCTTGTGATCCACAGGTTCCTCTCGATATGTGGTTGGATGTCACACATCGGCAGGTAGTGGGGGGAAGGGGTCTTACCACCACAGGTGTTGAGTTCGCAGATTTAAGGGTAAGTGCCTCTCACCCCACGAAGCTATGCCTAATTGTTGGGATCATCCAATATATCCCATTGTTTCAGGCCTCCATCGGTGGGGTCTTTGCAAAAAAGATACAGTCAAGACTCTCTTTCTTTGACCGCGTGGTTCTATCTAATTTATGATTCGGTACTAGTTCCGCCTTGCATTTTAGTCTCAGTATAAATGCACCATCACACTTTGCAAAGATTGGGGGTCTTCGACAGTTTGTCACCTCAGTTTATTCAAATTTGACGCTTGTGGCACAAATGCTGGAGTTCAACGTACAACTGAATGGAACATGTTGGCAGAGAAGTTATTGACGTTTTAGCCGATCATATCGCTGATACCAACACTCTCGCTCGCGTGGAATCCAGTCGACCGCTGATCGGATCGATGCCGCGTCGGTCAGGAACCGCCAACGGTTTACCCGTTCTGTCGGTCTGGTTTGGAACTCCTTAGGCGAGACAACGGATTACCGAACGGCGAATGTGAAGGAGAGATGGGGGTTGTTCTGTGACTTCTTAATTAAGGAATAAAAACTACAGGACTCAGATGTGGAGGCGGTTTGCAACCATAGAGTAGAGGGATTTGCGCTAAAAATAGATTTGTGGGTGAGGAGTCTTACTGCATAGATTAAGCACATGATTGTTGTGTCATGACAAAATTGAGTGGCAGAGGGTGGCCTCAACGTTGGAAGTCACCTATTCCCCCAGTCCGAAAAGGGGGGAGGGGGGGTGGGGGGGGAGTGTGGGCGATTGAGATCAATGTCGTGGCTGAGAAGGGGTGAGTGAGGACATGATCAAATCTCACCCACAAGTTTTTTCACCTACATAGTTTGTGGATGGAAAGGTTCGCACAAGAGCGGCATGGCGGCACAGCCCCATCTACTGCACGACCTCAACAAGACGATGGACTGCAGCTGTCACTCGAGTGGGCAGGGAACAACTATTGGGCTGGTATAGAACCGGGCCTTGTTGCTGTGATGAACTGAGACCGCTAGATGGCTGAGCGGGTGGCGATGTGGCAGTCACATCGACTGTGAAAAGGGGTGAGGTGGAGTCCGTAGAAAAGCGGGCGGATACAATGGGTGATGACGAGACATTGGACTACAAACGGCAAATGCTAAAGAAGAGATGGGGGCTGTGGGGGAGGTGGAGGCGGTTTGCAGCTGTAAAGCAGAGAAAATTGCGCTTGAAAAACATAAGTGGGTGGGGAGTGTTACTACATAGGATGGGCAGATGAATGTTCTGCTTTGACCAAAATGAAATGGCAGATGGTGGCATCTACGTTGGCCGTCTCCTCTTCCACACACCCAAAAAGGGGGAAGGTGGGGCGGGGGGTGTTGGGTGGGGGCCCTGTTAATGAAGGCGATGCGGGTCTCAGACTCTAGTGTCGGAACATGAGTCAATCTATAGCTTACCACCCAGCTCGTCCACTTGATCCTTGTGAGAATGAGCTCTGATGATCATCTGCCACTTCTGCCGGTCCTCATCAGGCAGGCCAAGGGAACAACAGTGCCGGTTGAGGTGACAGTCTCCAGCCCTGTGAGCCATCGCTGCTGCACAGCATCGCACAAGGCATCCCAGCAGAGGCATCATCAGACGCGAGCGTGGCCAAGATAAAATCTGCATCCGGCCAAAACTTGGATTTAAGTTCTCCAGTTAGATCTCTTAATGAGCATTGGTGCCAAGCCCTTCATTAGTTTGTGCATGTCCCACCGTCTCTTGCAGAACCTTTACCAGCTCTCCAGGCTCATAATGCCTGAAGTAGGACAGGCAGGAGACGGTGGTGGTTCGCCTAAACCAACTGCCTGGGGACCTCGCGCACCCAACACTACCAGGATCTGCAGCGCTGCTGGTGAAGACAGCATCCCCTCCGTCGAGCTCTCGTCTCCACCCAACGGGCTGGTGGCGAAGGCGAGGAACCTTTCCCTTGCATATCCGGAGGATGCAGACAGTGGGGTGCGCCAGATCCTGTGTATTATTCCAATTTGCTCTTCAGTTGGCCAACTCGAGGAAGGTCGACCAAGCCATTGGCTCACATTCCCCACAGGGTGCAGAGGATCCGGCCACTTCGGATCTGCACTTGGCTCACGGGGGAAGTCAACAGAGGACTTTCCTTTGCCATGCCAATGCAGACGCAGTGCGTCATCCATGAATGTTTGTATTGCATGCCAGCCCCCTCAATCGGAAATGAGGGCTACGCATGCTGGATGCGAACGTCCTTACAAGCAGCACGTCGTGACTCAATGATGCATAAGCCGGGGCTGACTACGACATGTTTTCCAGCGCTGTTGCTCACCTTCTGCTGCCACGAGCGACGGCGACGGTCGGCGGGCCTCCATAGTCCGGGGCTCCAGTTGTGAAGCGCCGGCACAGCCCTAGTTTCGCACAAGCGCGGCATGGCTGCACAGCCCCAGGTACTACACGACCTCGTCAAGACGACGGACTGCAGCTGTCAGTCAAATGGACAGCGAACAACTGGGGAGCTGTAGAACGGGGCCTTAAACCGGGGCCCTGATACTATTGGTGATTAACTGAGCCCGTTAGATGGCTGGCCGCGGGGCGGTCGACCTCGACCTCCCTGGCTGGAAGGTCGAGGTCAGAGGTCGATGTCGCACATCGACGGTGGAGGCGATTAGCAGCGACACAACGGATTACTGAATGGCGAATGTCAAGGAGGGATGGGGGTTCCGTCACTTGTCAATCAAGGAATGAAAACAACAAAACTGAGGTGGAGGCGGTTTACACCCGTAAAGCACAGGGATTTGCGTTAAAAAACCACTGGAAGTGTTACTACATGTGATGGGAAACATGAATGTTCCATCATGACCACTTGGAGTAGCGGAGGGTGGCATCGACGTTGGCCGCACCGTCGCTGCAGCCTTCGCGAACATTTTGCGACCGGGGTCTTTCGGTAAACCTTCAGAGACTGCCCGACGTCGTCTTTCCCAGGAGAGTCAAAGGTCGAGGTCGACTTCCCGACCTTGTTTCCCTGGAGAGTCAAAAGGTCTATGTCAACTGCAATTCCTGGCCGCGGCCCAGGCTTTCCCTATTCGCGTCGAGCCAGGAGGGGGGCCGTTTTACGAATCTGGCCATGTTTTTGAATTCTCTCTTGTCTACGGCAGACCAGCCAGGAGGGGTGTGACTGGGAATGGGTGAATAGTACAAGTCCAGCCCACCCTTTGCTGATATCATCATATAAGGCTCCACGAAGTTTCCAAATCCAAAAGTGGGAGGAACGGACCCTCTCATCCATGCTAAACTCTGCTCATTCACGCAAAGAACCAAAATTTAAATTCGTTTAGCAGCAACATGGATTTCAGAAGTTGATGCACCGGATACAAAATGATGAATGGGCAAAAGGCCTGTTCTTGTACATTTAGATGCCCTATAGCATTGTTGACGAGTCAGGTACATTGACCTACCAATTTCCATCGTTTCTGACCACAGCATCCCCGGGTTTTAGGCCAGTTAACCTCCAATTAATGAGTAGAGCCATGCTTCACAGACGACATAGGGACAAAGTTGCTGTTAAAAATGAAGACGTGACTGCATTCAATGACAACCCGTTCTTAACCATCGTTAAATAAAACCTAAGGCACCTTCACCTTTTGGTGGATTCCTATATAGATTGTTGACCTATTTCCACCATATGGGCTGGCTCAAAAGGCTCTTATGAAGCATGGAGGACAATGCAACGTTTTTATGAGGTTCATCTATCCGTTGTTGACTAAAAAATTGCAAACCTATACAACACCCACCACAAGTGCAAACACCTCTCTAACTACTCCCAATGACATCCTGTTAGATAGTCCAGCTCAGAAGCGAGCAGGATCATGAATGAACCATGAAGCTCATGAATAAGAAGACAAAGCCTAACTCCTCCATTGCACTCGCCCGTTGTTTTTGGCTAAACTAGCGACAAAGCAGTCGAAATCATGACACTACCTAAACCAAAAATATTAAACCAAAACTACACTAAGAAAATTATCAAACAAACAAATATGCATTCCACAATTCTTAAATAAATTTAAGAGACCCAAAGTCAATTCTCAACAACAAGACTGAATCCTTTACAATCGATACGTGTACCATATACCCTTAACTTCCTATACAATATTGTTCTTCCAAAGTGTACATGTAGGGATTACCCACAAGATTCAATTGTGTGTATGCCCTACGTAGCATTCAGAAGAATAAAACTACTCTGCACGGTGTTCAGAAGAATAAGACTCCCCTATCGAGTTACCCGAGAATATTAATATTTTGCCCATGAACAGCAAGAAACTGCAACATGCTGACCCTGCATGCAATGCAGCGTCGACATGCTGATGTCATCAATTTCTTTGAACATTCACAAACTCATCATCTGAGGGGTTTGTGAATGTTCAAGGGTGGGGTTTGCGATTGGTTTACATGGGGGGTCCAAGACTCCCCATCCTAGTGGGCCCCGCTACCGCGGGGCCCAGCAGGAGCTCGCACAAATTTAAAACCCTAAAACCCTAATGTAACTCAGGATGTGGGTTGATTAGGGTTTGAATGTCTAAAGTAGAAGGGTTTGCATGTGAGGAAAAAAAGGATGAGCGTTTCTGCTAGATGTCAAAAACGGAAATTTTCGCTCGATCGCAATTGAGCGATGACCTGTTTTCTTTTAACACCCAAACCCCCTGATTTGAAGTAGGCTTTATGTTTTGCACAGGCAGAGTTCGCGCAAAACATAGAAAACCTTAAATCAAAACAGGGGGGTTGCGTCTAAAAAAAACCTGTTATCGCTCGATCGCCATTCTCGTATGGGAGCGAGAATTGCAAGGGGGTGGACATGCCCCATCAGCAGCATGCGCCGCTGATCGAGCATGGTGAAGCCAGTGCGCAGGGCAGTTCTATTTTTTTAAGTCGCTCGGCAGTGTGTCAATATAACGTTTTCGCAAGGTAGGGCGTCACCAACCCCTTTGCGAAGTGGGTGAAAGGGTTATGATGCCCTCTTCCAAACTATGCTGAAATAGATACATTGATAGAAATAAATAAACACATTGGTAAAAATGTTGACATAGCTAAAAATCAATAGCTATAGATGTAAATAAAGATGTAGGTATAGATGTAGATATTGATAAAGATGAAGATGAATGTATAGATATAGATATAGATATAGAAATCGATAAAGATATAGATATAGATATACATATAGATCAAGATTAAGATATAGGTAAAAATATAGATATAGATGTAGATACAGATATATATATATATATAAATAGATATAGATATACATATAGATGAAGATATAGATATAGATACAGATATATATATACATATAGATATATATAGATATCAATATGGATATAGATATAGATATAGATATAGATATAGATATAGATATAGATATAGATATAGATATAGATATAGATATAGATATAGATATAGATATAGATATAGATATAGATATAGATGTAGAT
>SZWC01005521.1:68132-85325 GCA_023375785.1 Penium margaritaceum
TAGATATAGATATAGATATAGATATAGATATAGATATAGATATAGATATTGATATCGGTATCGATATAGATATAGATGTAGATATAGGTATGGATATAGATATAGATAGATCTAGATATAGATATAGAGATCTATAAGTATGTGTATATGTATACATATACATAAATATATGTACATATATATTTACAGATATACCGTACTGAGAGGCATATTCCCTCACCTTTTTACTTTGAACTTCGGTGCTCGTTACATTCTCCCATATTCATGTGCTTTGGAATTTTGTAGGTGCTCGTCCAAACCCCTTTGGGGTTCAAAGAGGAACATCTATGTTCATCCATTGTTCAGGTCCGTGTATGCGTATTTTTACGAGCCATCACTTCGAACTTGGAAGTTCGAATTGCAAGCGCGCGGTTGATGATGTCGAGGTTTTCAACCGTGGACAACCGTCACATCTTTGCGTCTAACATGAGTCGACGTGAATCGGTTTGAGGCGTCGGATCCCCCCTGTTAAACGTTTTTTGAATTGAGTACCATTGTTCTTAACCATGAAATGACCGTTTAATGAATTGAACCCAGGATAAAAGGTGTAAATATAGAAGTATTATGAGCAAAACAGAATGACTTACATGTGATATGCTCAAACAAGAAGGAACGCATGGGTGAAATAAATTAATTGTTTTGAGGGAATATGCCTCTCAGTACGGTATATGTACATTTAGGTAAAGATATAGACATAGATATAAACAAAGATGTAGATATAGATAAAGAAATAGATAGAGATATAGATATGCATACGGATAAACATATAGATATGGATATAGACATACATATAGACACGGGTAGAGATACGGATATAGATATAGATATTAAAAAATTGTATATGTAGTTATATAGAGATGTAGTTATATATAGATATATGTACATATATTTATGTATTTGTGCTTCCTCGAGGGGCCAGCCGTCTACCCCCTCATCAGGAAGCACAAATCCCCCACAAATGGCCCCTCGTCTCTCCTCCTCAAGACCGTCCCTGCTTTGGCAATGTCCTCATCAAGGAAACGGTCGGCTGCCCGCTCTGCCTGTCGTAGCTGCTGCGCCGGAGCCCGCTGGAGGGCTAGTGCCATACACTGGTTAAAGAGGGTGCGCAAAGAGATCGACACCCCCATGCTTGGTCAACCTGTCGCCTCTCATGAGGTACAAAGCACCTTCCTTGGACTTGTTAAAAATTTTCCCGTGTATCCATGGCAGGGAAAATGAAGTCTATCAGATCTCGCTCCGCCTGACTTAGCCACTGCCTGTACTTCCTCTCCTTCGTCCTCACCACCTCCTCCAACGCCACCCCTGTCCTCCACAGATGCTCTCCGTATACCCGACCGTTGCGGATCTGCAAGAATCATGTCCATCACCGGCATATGGCCAGTAGCCGGGTTGAAGCATGTGATAGCCAGCCGTCCCCCTGGCAACAGTCCCACATGCTGCATTGTCACTGCACTCATCCCATTCCCCCAAACCACTGCCACCAACTCTCGCATCAATGCATCGTGTACCACCTTAGTGCCCCCTCCCTGGACGCACTGGAGTGTGTGCTATGGTAGATAGGACTCCTCTCTCTGCATGTGCATGTCGGCCTGTGGCGCAGTTGTGCAATCGATAGCCCAAACAGAAAACGGCAATCCACCCAAAAATCCTCCGGTGCTTTGCACAGCCGGTCTGTAATAGACCGGGGTTGTGCGAGCAACCAGTCACTGCTATGCTCTCCCTGCACCGCTGTCAGCAGCTGCAACTGTGGGAGTGCCTCATCCTCTCCCAGGTCCATCGCGAGATGTGAGATTTGGCCCCAGATGCCGATGGAGTAGAGGAGGCCAGTGACGTGGAGGTGTGGATAGGGGACACAGCACTGGAGAGTGCAGTAGCTGAGGCTGCTGCTGCTGCAGCCACTGCATCGTTTGCAGTAGCAACCAGGGTAGCAATGTTGACAGCTGCTGCAGCAATAGGCCCCTGATCAACTGCAGATGTTGTGTATTTTTCAACAGTTCTGCTAGCAGCTGTTCTGTAAGGTGCACGAGCAGCAGGTACAGTAAAAGCAAATGTGGATGCACTGGAGACTAATGCTGCTTTTAGAACAGACAGGACGTTAAATGCTGCTGATGAAGCAAAATCTGAGCGAGAGACAGCAGGGGAAGAAAGGGAGTGATGATTTGAGGGTCTATGAGTGGCTGTTATAGCTGTATGTGCTTTGCCACCAAGAGCAGCACGCTGACTCTGTAGACGCGTCCTACGGACAACGGGTGAGCTTGCAGGAGATTGGAGAGTCTCTTGATTCCATGGAGACACTGTGGCTGGAACTTTTTGTAACATTGGGGAGTCATTCAAGGCTGAATGATAGTGGACAGCATCCTCCCACTCGTATCAATATGCTGGGTCATATTCCTCACCAGGATGGTAGCTAGGTTCTTGGCGACGTAATCACAACCACTGCTCCTGCTCCGCTCTCACCTCGTAATATGCCACTTTTTCCTCGATGCGTGCACGCTCACGAGAAAAGGTCAGCGACATAGGTACTGGCTTGGTATCCAGTGCAGACGCCAGGGTGATGACGTCTCAGCTGCCTCTCTGGGCAACTGACCAGTGCCTCTTGTAGTTGACACTGCTCCAGTGGCGTCTGCTGCTAATACTGCTGCTGCTGTTGTTGCTGCTGCTGCTGAGGAAACGGAAGCAGCAGAAGTCCATGCGAGATGGCGAATGCACGTAGCAGACTGCTACTATTACAGGGTCTTTTCAGGACCAACGTGTGTACTGACACTCATCGATGAGTGGGCAGAGATTTCCGCCGAGCAGAGATGCGGCTGGCCTAGCAGGCAGCAAGATTGCCAGGACAGGAAGAGAGCCAATCAGGTGGAACTGTTACTGAGGAAGCAGCAGGGCAGGAGGTCAGAGCAGCAGTCAAAATGCAGCAGTGGCAGATGCCGGCTGCTGTTACCCAAGGCCTCATATGGGCGGGTAATGAATTCTGCTGCCCAAAGTCTCAGACCAGTGTGGGTGCTGACAAGGAGTAAGACAGCTCACAGAGCCAACGAGCTGGTGAGGATCGAAGTTGCGCACGCAGGGAGAGCAACGGCAGCTGCTACGTTGGATGGCGAGCAGTTGCAATGCATTGTAGGAAGATGCCGGCTGCTGTTGCCCCAACATCTCAGACGTACACGGGTAAAGACTGTTGCTGCCCCAACGTCTTAGGCCAGTGCGGGTGCATATCGGCGCCAATGTGTGCCAGCTGTTGTTGCTGAAGCAGATATGAGTCTGCCTCTATTGCTTGGGCTGAGTGCTAGTGCAGCAAGATAGCTGCTGCACTCACGTGAACAAAACCGTTGCTGATGAAGCAGCGGCCCAACTTGTAGAGCCAAAGAGGCAGCTGAAGTTGTTGATGGACGGGCAGTCACGAAAGCTCTAGCCTTCGAGATTTTTCTGCAAAAGCAGAGGTGCTGGATCTTTGCGGCTAAAGCACATGCTAAGGCAGCAAGAAAGTTGTTGTGAAATCCACGGTATGCACCAGGCTAGCGGGCCCGGTCCAGGATCGAATGGGGAAGAAGGAGTTCTTATGTCCGCAACAGGAGGTGAGAGCCTCCACGCTCTGATAGCAGTAGGTGGTGATGCTTGCTAGGCCAGCTGTGCTAGGCCTCTGTGTCACCTCATGCACGAGGTGGCACAAGAGATGGGTGCCACATGTGTAGCTATGGAATGGAGCAAGAAGGGCCCTTAGTTGTGTGTGTAAAAAAAACAAAAACAAAGAAGGTGGTAGAATCACAGGGCAACGAGGTGATATACGCCGGCTGACCAGGCCACCCAGGTGAGGCACTTCATGTAGGGCCCGGAATCCACCTAGGGATTGAACCAAACCGGAGGTTTCTCACACGCCGGGATAACCGGGTCGTGTGGTCCTGAGGGATCAGCAACCCAGCAACAACCATTTATCACATGCATGAATAAAACATTGTAAACCACATCGACCACGGTCGTATGTGGATGCATGCTCCCCCTTTGCTACGTGTGCTCCACATCATGCTAAAAAGATGCCAAGCATTTTAAAACTGATCACTGCATTCAAGCTCTCAAACAGATTTAGATTGGGTGCCACCAGTTTTGCACTTGGCTTAAGATCCAGTAGTGTGTGCTCCATGACATGTACATCGGCGTTGCACCTGAGAGCTTTGCATCAGAACAATCACCTGCAGTGATAATGTGTGTGTGGTTGTGAGCAGAGTCAAGAGGTCACTTGCGTGTATTACACCCATTAACAACAAAGTTTTCCCTAAAATGGCCCAAAAACCAAAGTCTCGGTTGTAATCTAAACGCAGCACCATCTAAACTTATGAATGCGGAAATTTAAGCCATTTGCACACATGCACATATCCGGCATCAATCAGTGGACACACAATGCAAAAACATGCAAATCAGGCCCATGGCCGATCGTGATTATCCTAAAGGCTGCCGAACAGGGGAAGAGTGCCTTAACAAGTCTCCCGCATGCTACAGCAAATTTCATGTGACTCTGGATAGGTGGATCACCACACGACAATGACCTGATGCTGATGGATATGTGAGTGCCAGAAACTGAAAAAAAAAAGGTTGCTCGATAAAAATAATCTGGTATGACAGTTGCATAGAGGATGTTTCACAGGTTGCAACGCAGTTTACGGAACTCAATTCGGAGCCCGTTTGAGTGAGATATGGATTTCCAAATTTTGGAGATCATGGGTCGGGTTCAAGTGACGACCTGAGCACTTTGAGCTCAAAATGCGGTAGGATTATTGGCCAGGACGGCTGAGAGCGGCCTTCAAGGAGAAAAGACGGCTCAAAGATGTCCAGGAGACTTCACGGAAGGACCAGTCCACAATTATTGGCCGTGCAGGTCGTGCGAGACATAATTCTCATGTGTGACAAGGTGACTGTCGCTCATCCCGCTAGATTAGGAGAGTGTCCTAGATGGTCAACTTTGACAGAGTGGATCTCAGTGCTCCCTTGGCCAAATGAGGCATATAAGAGCTTGTTAGAAAGCTGTGATGATGTATTTTTCACTCAAGATTCCAAACACACATTTGCATTCTCTACAAACCTACATTCGCTTCCGTAATTTCTGTCCGTGCAACCTACAACCTCCTCTCACAAACAGTTGGTCCTGCCTTGGCGGCTCTTGGTGAGCCTGATCACCTCCCTGAGGGCTGCCCCCATTTCAATCAGTGGTATCAGAGCTAGAACAAGGCTTTGCCTCATCTTTGAGGCATTCCTTGCACCCTGTTGTGTGAGAGAGTCGTTTGAGGGCTAAACGTTACGCTACCATGGCGACATCCGCTTTTGTAGTGGCCGGCGTCAACATCGCCAAGTTCGAAGGCAAGAACTTCTTCGACTGGAGCAACAACCTGAGGATGGTGCTGATGGAGAAGGGTCTCTGGAGCCAGGTGGATGTGAAGGAGAAGGAACCAGCAGAAAGCTCCCTCTCTCCTGGTGAGGCCCGTACCTACCGCGAGAAGCGTGACCGCGCCCTCGCAACCATCTACCTCCACCTCGCCAAAGGGTAGCAACTCCTCGTCCGTGGCATCCTCAAGCCAAAGGAGGTTTGGAAAAATCTTGAGTCAACTTATGCTTCCAAGTCAATCCTCATGAACATGCAGCTGCGTCGTCGTTTTCACACTGTGAGGATGGATGAGTCCGGATCCATGATTGACTACATCAACATGGTGAAGTCTCTCTTTGACCAGCTTGCCACAATTGAGGACCCTTTCAAGGAGCCTGTGCTCATGCTAACCATCCTCTCTGGCCTTTCTAGCAGCTACACTCCTCTTATTGTTTCCCTGGACCAGTGTGGCGATAATCTCTCCCTCAATGATGTGGAGGAGAGCCTGTTGTTTGAGGAGGAGCGGCGCAAGGGAGAGGAGGACGGAAGCGGACTGGACGTCGCTCTCATCACCAACTCTGGTCATGGGGGTGGTGTTGTACCAACGAAGAGCAACGGTGGAGGAGGAAAGAAGAAGGGGAACTGCCACTACTGCAAGAAGCCGGGCAATTGAGCGCACGAATGTCGGAAGAAGAAGGCGGACCTTGCGACTGGAGTGGGAGCGAGAAAGCATTCTGACGCTTCTGCAAACGCAGCAGATTGGGAGTGTGGATTCATGACAAGCATCCGGGTCCTGCACGTCTCCGACACCACCGCTTTATTCTGGATCATCAACTCGGGAGCCACGCAGCACATGACGTGTCGTCGGGAGTGGTCCGTCGTCTACACCGCCATTGAGCCCCGTCGGGTGTACATGGGAGACTATAATGTGCAAATGGCGGTTGGGGAGGGTGAGATTGTGTTTTTTGCTTCTGTTGAGGACAAGCATGTGGAACGTCGTGTGAAGGGGGTGCTCCATGTTCCGGTGCTTACAGCTAACCTCCTTTCTGTCTCATCTCTCATCTTTGAAGGCATGTAGGTTCGCTTTGAGAATGGTGGCTGTACCATTTCTGCCCGTGCAGGACACGTAATGCAAAAGCGGACAAGGAGGACGACCTTTACCGCCTCTATGTTGCATCAAAGAAGGAAGCCGGCTCAGCGTTGGCGGCAAGAGAGGGAAAACACGACATCGGCCTGTGGCACATCCGGCTCGGTCACCTCGGCTTTGGCGCCATCATCTCCATGCAGTAGATGGTCCGCAGCTTGGAGCTGAAGGGGGTGAAGCAGCTAGGTGCATCGGCTTGTGAGAGCTGCATTGAAGGGAAGCAAGCCCGCTCTCTTTTCACGGGGGAAGGGAAGGGGGCAGCTGAGCTTCTTTCACTTCTTCACTCTGATTTGTGCGGTCCCATTCCATCTCACTCCTTGTCCGACAAGTTGTACTTTGTCACATTCATTGATGACAAGTGAAGGAAGACGTGGGTGTTGTTCCTGGCTGGCAAGGATGAATGCTTTGATGCTTTCAAGGTGTGGATTACTGCTACACAGAAGGAGAGTGGCAGGCGGTTGAAGGTGCTTTGTACCAATGGTGGAGGAGAGTACCTCTCCAACGACTTCCGCACCTTCCTCAAGTGTCGCGGGATCAAGCACGAGATCAACCCACCTGGAACACCGCAGCTGAACGGCGTGGCTTGACGCGCGAACCGCACACTCATGGAGTGTGTTTGCAGCATGCTCCAAGACGCAGAGCTCCCGCCAACCCTTTGGGCGGAAGCGGTCAACACCGCCGTGTACCTAAAAAATCGGAGCCCTACACGCGCCGTGCCGTTGATGACACCAGAGGAGGCATAGACGGGGCGCAAGCCAACAGTGACACACCTAAAAGTCTTTGTGTGTGGCGCTTTCGTGCACGTGCCTACCGGCAGCCGTAACAAGATGGATGCAAAGTCGATGAAGGCCATCTTCCTCAGCTACGACACCATGGGATACCGCCTCTACAACCTCGCTGCTCGCAAGATCATCCGTAGCCGTGACGTCGTCTTTCAAGAGGACGTGAAGGGCTGGACTTGGAGCCCTATGTCTGTAGTTTCACTTTCTCCCGCACTCGTACCACAAGTGGGAGAAGAGCCGGTAGCAGAGGAGGGTGGTTTGAAAGATGTGATGAAAGCTGGGGCAGCCTTCAGGGAGGTGATCAGGCTCACTAAGAGCCGCCTAGGCAGGACCAACTGTTTGTGAGAGGGAGTTGCAGGTTGCACAGACAGAAATTACGGAAGCAAATGTAGTTTTGCAGAGAATGCGAATGTGTAAATCGACTCTTGAGTGAGAAACTAAATCATCACAGCTTTCTAACAAGCCCTTATATGCCTCATTTGGCTAAGGGAGCAGTGAGATCCACTCTGTCAAAGTTCACCTCTAGCACACTCCTAGCCTAGCGGGATGAGCGGCAGTCACCCTGTCATGCATGAGAATTATGTCTCCCACGACCTGCACGGCAAATAATCGTGGAGTGGTCCTTCCTTGAAGTCTCCTGGGAGCCCTCTAGCCGTCTTTTCTCCTTGAAGGCCGCTCTCAGCCGTCCTGGCATATAATCCTGCCACCTTTTGAGCTCAAACTGCTCAGGTCGTCACTTGAACCCGGCCCATGTTCTCCAAACTTTGGAAATCCATATCTCACTCAAACGGACTCCAAATTGAGTTCCGTAAAGTGCACTAGAACCTGCAAAACATCCTCTATGCAACTGTTATGCCAGATGATTTTTATCGAGCAACCTATTTTTGTCACTGTCTGGCACTCTCCTATCCATCATTCTCCCACTTTGCGAGAATAAGAATCACACAAGTCCGCACTGTCCCCTCAGCTGCTGAAAGCGGTGCGCTGCCAGCGGCTTGGTCAGGACGTTTTCCAGCATCATGCTTGAAGGACAGAACTTGATCTTCACCACCTGCTTTGCCACGAGCTCACGGATGAAGTGGTACCGCAGGTCGATGTGCTTGGTGCGGGCGTGAAACTCGGCGTTCTTGGTCAGAGCAATGGCGCTCATGTTGTCACAGTAGATGGTGGTCAATGTGGTCTGCTGCTATCCAAGGCTTGCCAGCAGCTCACGCAGCCACACGGCTTCCTTTGCTGCTTCACTCAGGGCGATGTACTCTGCTTCGGTGGAGGAGAGGGCGACACACTCTTGCTTCTTGCTCCTCCAACTGATTGCACCTCCCCCGAGCANGCTTGAAGGACAGAACTTGATCTTCACCACCTGCTTTGCCACGAGCTCACGGATGAAGTGGTACCGCAGGTCGATGTGCTTGGTGCGGGCGTGAAACTCGGCGTTCTTGGTCAGAGCAATGGCGCTCATGTTGTCACAGTAGATGGTGGTCAATGTGGTCTGCTGCTATCCAAGGCTTGCCAGCAGCTCACGCAGCCACACGGCTTCCTTTGCTGCTTCACTCAGGGCGATGTACTCTGCTTCGTTGGAGGAGAGGGCGACACACTCTTGCTTCTTGCTCCTCCAACTGATTGCACCTCCCCCGAGCAGAAACACAAACCCACTGGTCGACCTCCTTGTGTCCAGGTCACCTCCCCAATCTGCGTCACTGTAGCCGATGAGGATGGGGCTGTTTTTGCCGTTGAAGGTGAGGCAAAGGCTGCTGCTGCTGTCGAGGTAGCGCAGCACGCGCTTAACCACCTCCCAATGTGGCATGCCCAGATTCACGAAAAACTTGCTGAGCACTCCCACCGCATGGCTGATGTCGAGGCGCGTGCCGACTGCTGCATACATGAGGCTCCCAACTGCTGCTTGGTACGGCACTGCTTCCATGCGGCTGCTCTCTTGCATGCCGCGAGGAGTCTGCTGTCAGAAGAATGTAGACACGAGGACAACAGCAGCAGAAGCAGGCGGAAGCGTCAGGACATGCAAGTGTACGTCAGCAGAGTGACGTAAGCGAGAGCGGTCCGAGGAGTTAGCCGCGGAGGTTGATAGAGGCTGAGACGTGAGGTAGTCGAGGTAGACAAGTTGATGTGAGAGAGTGCTGGCGAGATGAGTGATGGTTGCCAGAGTAGGAGAGCTGAGCGAAGGAACGAGAGTGACGGAGCGAAGAGATGAGAGAGGCTGGCGAAGGGAGGGAATGCGGGGAGCGAGCAGAGCGAAGACACGGCGGCGAAGCCGCAGAACCAAAGGGGAACAGGATGGGAAGAACTGTTCTGGTTAATTTGAGGGAATGAATGTCCTCGGTAATATATCACAGAACAGGACAAAGGTATCAGAACGGCTTCTTCTTCACTAGCCGGTCGAGATTGCGACATGGTCGCGGTTATTAGGGGCGACTCGCCTTTAAGTCACTGGCCGTGACCGACAATCCGTTGGCGAGGTGGTTCGTGTTGGCTTGATGCCGAGCCTGAACCATTTATTGAGAACTCGGATTATCCGAGGGAGAATGCCAGTTTTGACTTCAATATTCTGACAGCCCCTTTGAATTCAACGCTGGAGAGAAGGTGATGCGCAGGTCAGATACAGGGTTAGCCAGATCTCAGAGAATCCTTCATGTGATTGTCGGATAAGTGGGTGAAGAGAGTGATGAGTGGTGAGGATGAGCGCCTCCTTCAGAAGTGCTTCAACCCAGTCCGTACCAAGAAGGGATATTGAGTCCAGGAGACCACGCAGTACTTGTCGGAGATTGAACTTGGAAAATTGAAGTTGTCCCACATTGAGAAGGAGTTCAACTCTCCATTGATGATAGTTTGTGGAACCATCTCTTTTCCAGTGCAGTTGGGGGCAGTCCCGTATGCACTCTGGAAGATGAGTGACAGTGTCGATTGATGCGCTGTTGGGTGTTGAACAGTCAATGAAGTAGATCGGCTTCACTGAAGGTTGAACACGAAGGAGAGCATTGATCGTGTTGTTGCTCATGGTTTGTTCCAGTGTAGGGAGTGCCGAGAGGAACCGTTGATTTATCAAGGTCGGTTGCTGAGTTGACCTTGATGAGAATGTTGTTCCAAGAGGATACCGCCGAGAGCTCATTCTCCTTGGCATGGTCCCTTGGAGATGATGGTGGGGATAGTGGGTGCAGGAGATGGAGGGCGCTGCCACGACGCCACACTCAAAGAGTGCTCTGCCACAGCGGACTCTGCGAGTTCCAAGAGTAATGCAGAGAGGTGCCGTCTGCTGAGTAGTCAGCTCCACGAATACAGCGGCTTGTTCCACCGGTTAGCTTGATTGAGCAAGGAGACGGGTGGTATCCGGTTCTTGTGGTGTGACTTTGCGGGACTGCTCTTCTGCTGCAAGTGATTGAGTGTGGGATGGGGGTTGCTTACACTGAGGGAGAGTGTAGATGGAGGTGTGAGCTGGGTACAATCGTGAATTTTTGAGTGCTGGAGAGAGGTTTGGTGCATGTACAGGTCGTCGTGATGTAGGCGATGTGGTCAGGCGGATGCCCTATGCCGAGTACAGAGCGATGCTGAGGGTGGAAAAAAAAGGAGCGGAGGAATGATTGATGAGTGAGTGGGCGTAGGGGCGAGCCGAGTGCGCTGAAGGAAGTTTGGCGTGGGCGCAGGTTGTTGAGGAACGGGCGATGCGACCGGGCGGATCCTTGTGCCGAGAAGAAGATGATGCTGATGGCGGAAAAATGACTGATGATAGAGTGGGCGCAGGGGCGAGACCACGTGCGCTACTGAAATGGGGGAGTAGGATGCAGCAAGGGGAAGGCAGGTGCCAAAGCGCTGCGAGAAATCTGCTACCGGCGTGGGTGCAGGCTGCTGCGAAGCGGGCAGCTGGCTCGTGCAGATCCTTGTGCTGGCCACAGATACTGATGATTGCTGATGAAGAAATGAAGGCTGATGATGGTGGCGGAGTGGGCGCAGGGGTGAACCACGTGCGCTGAAGGAAGTTTCGGCGTGGACGCAGGTCGTCGCGGAACGGGCGATGCGACCGGACGGATCCTTGTGCCGAGCTGAAAGCGATGCGGAAGCGGAGGAGGTGATCGATGAATGAGTGGGTGCAGGGGCGGAACCACGTGCGCTGTTAAGCAATGCTGATGAAGATGATCGGCGACGAAGATGCTGATGATGGAGGAGTGATGCGAAGGAGGTGCGGAGGATGCTGATGACAGAGAGACTGGAAGACTGCGGATGGCGATGAGATGAGAAAGGCGGATGATGTGAGGAGGATGAGGAGGGCTGATGCCAACTGAAGAGAATGTTGTGGAGAATGATGCACGAGAAGGATGGTGGAGCGCGGGGTAAACGGAGGGAGGCGAGATGAGAGGCGACGTGGCAGAGAGGTAGAGCGATACAACCACTTCTTCTGCTTCCAGGAGAGTGACGGCTTGTTCCCCAGTTGGCCCTTTTTGGGCAGGAAGACTGGTGGTGTCCGATATCCTCATAGTTCGAGGAAGTTGGTTGCGACAGAGGGAGTCGAACAGCGGGCAGAGGCACTGGTCCGCTGATGTCAGGAGAGTGACGGCTTGTTTCCCAATTGGCTCGGAAATGGGAGCAGGAAGACTGGTGGTGTCCGATATCCTGACGGCGGTAGTTTGGCTGCACCTATTGACGAGACGAGAAGGCGATGCGAGAAGGCGGCTCGAGATGATGGACGCGAGAGGGCTGATGATGATGGAGTAGAAGTAGAAGGTGAAGAGATGAGGGAAGTAGAAGATGGCAAGTGGCGCTTGCGGAGGCCGGAGAGATGCGGAGTAGTGAATAGCGGATAGCAGGAAACTTCCAGGTAGTTGACGGCAGGCTGCGGCTCGGGAGTTACTTGCGGCTGATGTAGACGACTAGTTACCAGTCATTGGCCACGGGCTTGGAAATGGGCACAGGGCTTCCTTGGGATGACGAGACGTTTTCTTCAGCATGGGAACTTCTCCAAGCGGTGCTGCTTGATGTCAACTGCTGACGAAGCAGAAAGACGTGAGGCGACGGCAGCGGCAGTAGAGGGAT
Source organism: Penium margaritaceum (assembly GCA_023375785.1). Classification (NCBI taxonomy): domain Eukaryota; kingdom Viridiplantae; phylum Streptophyta; class Zygnematophyceae; order Desmidiales; family Peniaceae; genus Penium; species Penium margaritaceum. The sequence continues at coordinate 80,485 of SZWC01005521.1, forward strand.
GCAAATGGAAGCGACGGAGGAGGGTGGCGGCAGAGCGATGACGCGGTCATGGGACTCCAGGTGATGTTGCCTGAAGCTCTGATACCATGTCAGAAGAATGTAGACACGAGGACAGCAGTAGCTGAAGCAGGCAGAAGCGTCAGGACATACAAGTGTACGTCAGCAGAGTGACGTAAGCGAGAGCGGTCCAAGGAGTTAGTCGCGGAGGTTGATAGAGGCTGAGACGTGAGGTAGTCGAGGTAGACAAGTTGATGTGAGAGAGTGCTGGCGAGATGAGTGATGGTTGCCAGAGTAGGAGAGCTGAGCGAAGGAACGAGAGTGATGGAGCGAAGAGATGAGAGAGGCTGGTGAAGGGAGGGAATGCGGGGAGCGAGCAGAGCAAAGACACGGCGGCGAAGCCGCGGAACCAAAGGGGAACAGGATGGGAAGAACTGTTCTGGTTAATTTGAGGGAATGAACGTCCTCGGTAATGTATCACAGATTAGGACAAAGGTATCAGAACGGCTTCTTCTTCACTAGCCGGACGCGATTGCGACATGATCGCGGTTATTAGGGGCGACTCGCCTTTAAGTCACTGGCCGTGACCGACAATCCATTGGTGAGGTGGTTCGTGTTGGCTTGATGCCGAGCCTGAACCATTTATTGAGAACTCGGATTATCCGAGGGAGAATGCCAGTGTTGACTTCAATATTCCGACATCTGCGTCATGCTCAGCTTCGCTCCCACTTCCAGTGGTGTCGCTGCTTTGCGCGCTCCTGCCATGTTGAAGCGCTTGACGATGTCGCTCACGTACGTGCTCTGCGACAAATCCAAAGTCTGTTGCTGCCGGTCGCGCTTGACTTGAAGGCCAAGGTAGTAGCTGAGTTCTCCCATGTCTTTCATGTCAAACCTGGCAGCAAGGGACTGCTTCACATTGTCCAAAAGAGACTTGGAGTCAGATGCAATGAGCAGATCATCAACATAGAGTAAGATGATGACCTGGCTTGCCTCTTGTGTGCGCCCATAGACTGCATGGTCAACTTCACTGCGCACAAAGCCAATGCCAGCCAGCTGCTCATCAATCTTGTGGTACCATGCTCGTGGTGCTTGTTTCAGGCCGTAGAGGGCCTTCACAAGCTTGCATACCAAATCCCCCTTTCCCTCCACCACATACCCCTCCGGCTGCTCCATGTTCACATCCTCCTCGAGGTCACCAGTCAGAAATGCACAAGTCACATCCATTTGGTGCACCTCCCAGTCCATAGCTGCAGCAAGAGCGAGAATTGCTCGGATGGATGGGAACTTTGCGACAGGTGCAAATGTCTCATTGTAATCCACACCCTCAGTCTGCGCATACCCCTTTGCAACCAACCGTGCTTTGTACCTGAGCACCTTACCATCCGCACCACGCTTGCGCCTGAAGATCCACCGGCACCCGATCACCCGGCTGCCGCGTGGAGCCTCCTCGAGAGTCCAGGTTCCGTTCTTCATGAGTGTACCATACTCCTCATCTGCTGTGGCACGCCAATCTGCCGCCTCGGTACTGTGCATGGCTTCAGCGAATGTGGCTGGGTCATCGGTGACTGTGAGGAAGAGAAGCTCGAGGTCAAACGACTCCGTTGGTGGTGGAACGGTGCACAGGTTCACCAGCTCCTCCAGTGGCCTCTGTTTGTTTGAGAGGCACTCGGATTGCCTCAGCGGCTCCCCACTATCCTTTGCACCTTTGTTGAGGCGTGCGGACCGTCGTGGCAACTGCTGTGCGTTGCTTTGCTTCTCCTCCTCATCAGATTCCGCTGCCGGCTCCTTCTCCTTCTCAGCTCCCTCCACCTCCTTATCGTTGCCGCTGTCACCGCCATCTTCCGCACCGCCCTCTTCTGCTACCGGTACTTCTCCCACTTCTGGTACAAGTGCGGGAGCAAGCGGAACTGCCGACATAGGGCTCCAAGTCCAGCCCTTCACTTCCTCTTGGAAGACCACGTCACGGCTGCGGATGATCTTGCATGCGGCGAGGTTGTAGAGGCAGTATCCCATGGTGTCGTAGCCGAGGAAGGCAGCCTTCACCGACTTTGCGTCCAGCTTGTTACGGCTGCCGGCAGGCACGTGCACGAATGCACCACACCCGAAGACTTTCACGTACGTCACTGTTGGCTTGCGTCCCGTCCACGCCTCCTCCGGTGTCATCAGCGGCACGGCGTGCATAGGGCTCCGGTTTTTCAGGTACACGGTGGTATTGACCGCTTCTGCCCAAAAGGTTGGCAGGAGCCCTTCGTCTTGGAGCATGCTATGAACACGCTCCATGAGCGTGCGGTTTGCGCATTCAGCCACATCGTTCAGCTGCGGTGTTCCAGGTGGTATGACCTCGTTCTTGATCCCGCGACACTTGAGGAAGGTGCGGAAGTCGTTGGACAGGTATTCTCCTTCACCATCGGTGCAAAGTACCTTCAACCGCCTGTCACTCTCATTCTGTACAGCAGCAATCCACACCTCGAAAGCATCAAATCACTCATCCTTTCCAGCCAGGAACGACACCCACGTCTTCCTCGACTTGCCATCAATGAACGTGACAAAGTACAACTTGCCGGACAAGGATTGTGATGGCATGGGACCGCACAAATCAGAGTGAACGAGTGAGAGAAGCTCAGTCGCGCCCTTCCCTTCCCCCGTGAAAGGAGAGCGGGCTTGCTTCCCTTCAATGCAGCTCTCACACGCTGGTGCACCTGGCTGCTTCACCCCCTTGAGCTCCAGGCCGCGGACCATCTGCTGCATGGAGATGATGGCGCCAAAGTCGAGGTGACCAAGCTGGCGGTGCCACAGGCCGATGTCATGTTTTCCCTCTCTCGCCGCCAATGCTGAGTCGGCTTCCTTCTCCGACGCCACATAGAGACGTTAGAGACCGTCCTCCTTGTCCGCTTTTACAGGAACACGGCCTTCACTGGCAGAGATGGTGCAGCCACCATTCTCAAAGCGAACCTGCATGCCTTCGGAGATCAGAGATGAGACAGAAAGGAGGTTAGCTGCCAGTCCCAGAACATGGAGCACCCCCTTCACATGACGTTCCACGTGCTTGCCCTCAACGGAAGCACAAAACACAATCTCACCCTCCCCAACCGCCATTTGTACATGATTGTCCCCCATGTACACCCGACGAGGCTCAATGGCGGTGTAGACAACGAACCACTCCCGGCGACACGTCATGTGCCGCGTGGCTCCCGAGTAGATGATCCAGAACAGGGCGGTGTTGTCGGAGACGTGCAGGACCCAGATGGTTGTCACGAATCCACTCTCCCAATCCGCTGCGTTCGCAGATGCGTCAGATTGCTTTCCCGCTCCCACTCCAGCCGCAAGCTCCGCCTTCTTCTTCCGGCATTCGCACGCCCAATGGCCCGGCTTCTTGCAGTAGTGGCAGTTCCCCTTCTTTTTTCCTCCTCCGCCGTTGCTCCTGGTTGGTGTAGCACCGCCCCCATGACCAAAGTTGGTGATGAGAGCAACGTCGAGTCCGCTTCTGCCCTCCTCTCCCTTGTGCCGCTCCTCCTCAAACAGCAAGATCTCCTCCACATCGTTGAGGGAGAGCTTGTCGCTGCGCTGGTCCAGGGCAACAATAAGAGGAGTGTAGCTGCTAGGAAGTCCAGAGAGGATGGTTAGCACGAGCACACGCTCCTTGACAGGGTCCTCAATCGCAGCAAGCTGGTCAGAGAGAGACTTCACCATGTTGATGTAGTCAATCATGGATCCGGACTCATCCATCTTCACAGTGTGAAAGCGACGACTCAGCTGCATATTCATGAGGATTGACTTGGAAGCATAAGTGGACTCAAGCTTTTTCCAAACCTTCTTTGGCGTGAGGATGCCAGGGATGAGGAGTTGCTGTCATTCGGCGAGGTGGAGGTAGATGGTGGCGAGGGCGCGGTCACGCTTCTCGCGGTATGTATGGGCCTGGACAGGAAGGAGGGAGCTTTCTGCTGGTTCCTTCTCCTTCTCATCCACCTGGCTCCAGAGAACCTTCTCCATCAGCACCATCTTCATGTTGTTGCTCCAGTTGAAGAAGTTCTTGCCTTCAAACTTGGCGATGTTGACGCCGGCCACCACGGAAGCGGATGTCGCCATGGTAGTGCAATGTTCAGCCCAGAAACGGATCTCTCACACAACAGGGTGCAAGGAATGCCTCAAGGATGAAACAAAGCCTTGTTCTAGCTCTGATACCACTGATGACAGCTGGGGCAGCCCTCTGGGAGGTGATCAGGCTCACTAAGAGCCGCCTAGGCAGGACCAACTGTTGGTGAGAGGGAGTTGCAGGTTGCACACAGAAATTACGGAAGAAAATTTAGTTTTGCAGAGAATGCGAATGTGTGAATCGACTCTTGAGTGAGAAAGTAAATCATCACAGCTTTCTAACAAGCCCTTATATGCCTCATTTGGCTAAGGGAACAATGAGATCCACTCTGTCAAAGTTCACCCTCTAGCACACTCCTAGCCTAGCGGGATGAGCGGCAGTTACCCTGTCATGCATGAGAATTATGTCTCCCACGACCTGCACGGCAAATAATCGTGGATTGGTCCTTCCTTGAAGTCTCCTGGAGGCCCTCCAGCCGTCTTTTCTCCTTGAAGGCCGCTCTCAGCCGTCCTTGCCAATAATCCTGCCGCCTTTTGAGCTCAAAGTGCTCAGGTCGTCACTTGAACCCGACCCATGATCTCCAAACTTTGGAAATCCATATCTCACTCAAACGGACTCCAAATTGAGTTCCGTAAAGTGCATGAGAACCTGTAAAACATCCTCTATGCAACTGTCATGCCAGATGATTTTTATCGAGCAACCTATTTTTGTCACTTTCTGGCACTCTCATATCCATCATTCTCCCACTTTG
>SZWC01005522.1:0-19796 GCA_023375785.1 Penium margaritaceum
TGTATGTGTATGTGTATGTGTATGTGTATGTGTATGTGTATGTGTATGTGTATGTGTATGTGTATGTGTATGTGTATGTGTATGTGTATGTGTATGTGTATGTGTATGTGTATGTGTATGTGTAGCATGTTGCACACCTCAGACAGAGCAACGTACTCTGCCTCAACCATGGACACGGAAACACAATCCTGCTTCTTGCAGGCCCATGAGATGGCAGCGCCATCAAAGATGCACACGTATTTAGAGTTGGCTTTCCTGTCGTCGATATTTCCTCCCCAGTCAGCGTCAGTGTAGCACTTCAGGCGAAGGGGGTCCGTTCCTTCTTGGCCTCCAAGGACGAGGCCCATGTGACGTGTCTTCTATAGGTAGCGCAAGATGCGCTTGACTGCCTGCCAATGTTGTGGCACACGGTTGGCCACAAATGTACTCACTTGTCCCGCACCATAGCAGATGTCCGGACGAGTCCCTACCATGGCGTACATGATGCTACCCACAGTGGACTGGTAGGGGATGTCTTGCATCTCCCTTTGTTCTGCTTTGTTGCGTGGCGACATGGAGGCCTTCCATGTGGTAGCGCTTTAGAACCTCACCGATGTATTTGGTTTGGTTGAGTGCGATGGTTCCTGCTACTTGGTTGCGATGGATGGCAATCCCGAGGCAGTACTCGAGAGGACCCATGTCCTTCATCTTGAACCTTTTGCTGAGGTCACATTTCAGCTCATCCAGCAGCTCGAACGAAGACGAGCAGATGATCGGATCATCCACGTATAGCGCAACGAGCATCAACCCTTTCCCATCATTGCGCACATACATGCTTGGGTCATTCCGGCAATTCGCAAAGGAGAGGCCGGTCATGAAACCGTCCATCTCTTTGTACCACATCCTTGGGGCCTGTTTCAGCCCGTAGAGCGCTTTCACCAACTTGCACACCTTGCACTTGGGAGCTTTGACTCATTCAAGCACCTCCATCAGCACTTCCTTGTCGAGCTTCCCATAAAGAAAAGTTGTCTTGACGTCCATCTGGTTTATCTCCAGGTTCTTGTCGATGCTGCCATCTTGCTTCTTCACTCGGAGGACCCACTTGGATTTGACTATGTGGGCCTTGTCGGGTCTATCCACCAGCACCCACGTGCCGTTCTCAGCCATGGACGCGAGCTCGCTGTCCACTACCTCCTTCCACTTGGCCGCATCCGGTCCATTCAACGCCTCGGCCACTGTGGATAGCTCTCCCTGAGCCATGCACGACCAGCTAAGGCCGATCCAATCATCCTCATATTGCAAAAGTGATTTCTTTGGTTGCAAACTACGCCAGAGTGTTGGTGCGGCTTCTTGCTTTGGTGCTGGTGCTTCTACAGGTGGTGGTTTTTCGTCGTTGTCTTTGTCAAGAGACTCGTCAGACTCCAAGTCAGACTCGAAAGCCCCGGACATCTTGGTATCCGCGTCCATATCAGATGCTGCGTCATCCTCCGCAGCTACTCTCCCATTCCCACCACCTGCTGGCAAAGTGAGCTAGTTGTCGGGTGCTTGGTCTTCAGACTCAAGAAACACTATCCTCTCTCCCGCTTCTGGAGTGAGGTTCGGGTCCAGCGGCTCTTCCTTTTCAAGGGTACGTTCGTCAAACACGACATCGTGGCTCCTCACAAGCTTGCTTACTGCCTGGTCCCCAAGCCAGTAGGCTTTGTGTGATGTGTCGTACCCAACCATGACGCACTTCCTGGAACGTGCGTCCAGCTTGCCTCCACCTTCTCCCGACTGGATCTTCACCCATGCAGTTGACCCAAACACCTTCAGATGAGATGCGTTGGGTTTGTTTCCCGACCAGGCTTCCTGTGGGGTCTTCAACTGCTTGTCTTACTCCTTTCCACGCTTTCGCAAGGCAGTCGCTGGTGTGAGGTTCAAGAAGTAGCAAGCGGTTGTTACTGCTTCAGCCCAATAGCGAGGTGGGAGCTTAACGTCAAAGAGCATGATTCGCACCATGCCGAGCAAAGTCTGGTTCATCCTCTCGAAAACGCCGTTGCTTTGGGGTTGTAAGTGGTGGTTTGCTTGTGGCGGATGCCATGATGCTTGAGCCAAGGCTTTCATGCCTCGTACTCACCCACATTGTCACTTCAGAGCGTCTTCACTTTCTTGGATGTTTGCCGCTCCACCATGGCGACGAACTCGAGGAGCTCCTCCTTGACCTCTGCCTTTGTTTTGAGGAAGTAGATCCACAACGTGCGGCTGTGGTCGTCATTGAAGTTCAGGAAGTACTTGCTTCCTCCGTTAGACGATGTGCCGAAGGGTCCATACACATTACTGTGTATCAGCTCCAAGAAATGCTCTGCTTGTTGACCTCCTCTCCCAAACAGCTTCTTCTTTGCCTTCGCTTAGAGGCATGGTTCACACAATGTACACCTTTTGCCATGCTTCATGGTGCACCCTTCCATTTCGCGGACTACCTCTTGCTCCTACATCTTCTGCAGCGTGCTGTTGGCCACGTGGCCAAATCACCGGTGTCAAAGCTGAGCATCAGTGTCCTTGGTTGATGTGGTAGCCGCAATGGTCGCCGATGGTACATCCTCCGGCTCTGGTGCCACTGTCTTGGTGGCACATGCGAGTCCCTCATCCGACGCCTTGGTAACTTTTGTTTGAAGCACGTAGAGGTCGTCGACTCTTGGAACTTGAAGTATGAGGTCATCTTTGGTGTACAAAATCTGGATGTCCTCGTTTTTTAGGGCCACCGCTTCCTTGTTAGTGAACATCACTGTCATGTTATTGTTGGTGATTTGTGACACAGACAGCAAGTTGGCTGCGAAGGGGGGCATGTACACCACCTTTTGAAGGTTGACCGCCTTCTCCGCACCGTTCACGTTGAACGTGATCACCTTGTCCCCTTCGTCCATGGCTTGGACGACGCCGCCATTTGCACACTTGATGCGCATGACAGATTCGGCCATGGAGACAAATCCACCCTTCTCTTTTGATGAGTGGTGGTTGGTGCCCGAGTCAAGGGAAAATGCCCCGGGCCTGAGGATCGCTACGTCTTTCATGGGCAGTCCCCTAGCCATCATGTTGGTGAGCTCCTTCTTCTCCTTTCCACCTGAGTTCCCGCCTTCTTTCTTGGGACTACAGCAGTCCCTAGCCCAGTGCCTAGCCTTGCCACAGTTGTGACAGTTGTCGGGCTTCTTGGAATTCTTCCCGCCACCATTGGCTTTCCCTCCACCGCCACCGCTTTCGCTGTTGCCTTGACTGGAGCAAGAGCTTGCACCTTTACCACCGAAGCGGGAGGCATAGGCTGAGATGTTTGCCTCACTGCCACTGCGTTGCATGGACTCGTTGCGGACGTGTTTGGCGATAGCCTCGTACGTCATATCTGCCTCCTTCCAACCCTAAATACGGTGATCAAGGACCCCTAGCTTTCCGGCGACGCCATTAAAAGGATCATGGCACGCATGCTTAAGTCGAGATTCCATTCCATTTGCTGGACCTCCTGTAGCACGTTGTCGAATGAATGCAAAAATGCGGGTATCGATTCTCCTTGTCTCACCCTCATCAACATCAACATCTGGAAGATAAAGAGTCCATTTGCTAGGGCGTTTGATTGATGCACGCGTGAGAGCTTTGAGTAGGCCTCGGCAGCCAATGTGCATCCTGTAATGTGGGAGTGTTGAGTCTCGTTAATGGACATCAGAAGTGTTGAAAAACGGCCCCTCCACATGCCCAAGTGCAGCACCGGGAGGCGCTTACGAGCCGCCAGAAAGTGGAAACGCCGCTCCGGCGGATCTAGCGACTTGAATACTGCTCGGATCCTAAAATGGAGGATTTTTGCTGAAAGTTGACGAGTCATTGAATCCGGTGGATATTGTTTTGCTGGAATTGGACAAGTATTGAGGGAGATATAGCCTTCCAAAGCTGGGGTATGCGCAGCGGCTCTGGGAGCCGGCTGCGACTCGAAATCCGGTCGATAATCGACCGGACCGAGTAACAAAAATACCATCTGGAAAAAATTCTCCCATAGGCCTGCCAAGGCGTCCGGTGGATGATCCACCTGATCGGGCGGATCATCCACTGGATCCAATAGTGCAGGTTGTTACTGAGGGACAGCCAAAAATCTGGCTCGGCGTCCGAAACTCAGTAGTGCGTTTTGTTACTCGGGGACTCAGTCAAAATTCTGACTGCAGGTCCACGGACAGGTTTCGAACCTCGTCACACCCCATCACCAAACGCGACCCAAAAGTGGGTAGGGTACATGGAAACAGTGCAGGGGACCCCCACACCATGTGCAATGGGATATGCGCCTTGGGAAAGGCGCTTCGCACGTGAACGAAGGCGCCACGGCGAGTGGCGGCGTCAAGCTTCTGTGGTTGGTGAGACCTGCGCTTTGGCAAGCATAGCTTGGGCTATACTTGGCCGAATCGCGTGCATTTTGGTGCATTGGAGAGCTCATGAATTGCATATAAATGTTGTGATCATGTCCATGTTAAAAAACTAACGCAAAATGACGTTATTCCCTTCGCAAACTGACTGTCTCTGAATTCCTGCTCACATAGCGTGGGGGGGCCACAAGGCTCACGCTCAGTCTCAGATTCGCCCAAAACAGTAGACGTGAACCACTAGAGACGATCAGACGAACGTCAGGAACGCACCACGCGGATTCCATCCTGATTAGAAGAATGGCGAGAGCCATGTTGTTCTTCATCGTCCATGCTGCAAGGTCAGCCACATACGTCGTCACTATTGCATCGGCGGGTATTGTCTTGGTCCCTTCTAGGATGTCGAGGTAGCCACGCATGTTTAATGAAAATCTCAAACTGCCATATCCACAAGGGAAAACTTGTCCCCGTGAATTTGGATTTACTTGCCTCAAGGCAGGCTTGAGTCGGATGTGCCAATTTCTGCAGTTGCTCGTCTTCTTTGCTTTGTTGCTACTCTGCTTCGTTGAGGCCGATGAGGCTGATGAGGCTACTGACTGCGACCATTGTCAATGGTGCAATTGGTTCCATTTCATACCCCTCCCGCCGACGATCACCTAAGGCGATGGTGCCGTTGTGAGAGAACGGACTCAAGGTCGTACCACCTTCTAAAAAGGGGTAGAGCTTAATCCTGTTGGGGCTCAAGGGTCTTGTCCAACATGGTCAGAGCTGTTCCTCGTCCCCTAGTCCGCCACGTACACGCACCCGACCCAAAGAAGCCGATGGAGCTGATGGAGCAGATTGGAGCCGTCTGATCTTCATGTACCTGTTGTACGTGTGCGCCCTACAAGACCACGTGCTAGTTGGTCTGAGAAGCGTGACTTAGATTTAGAAGTCTGGGCCCATAACCCTTTGTTAATACGCCGGATAGCAACGGTCTAGAAAACGGGTCCCGACATGGGAGGCCGCCAACCTCTCTTGGTATTGCAACCAAGATAACATATCACCCTCAAACGAGGGATCCACACTTTTGGTTTGTTTGGTTTACAACCTCACGAAGTCCGCATGTTGGTCTTTAGTGTCTACCTTTGGTTGGACACTCTGTGAGGAGTCTCAGAGGCAAGAACTGTAAATGGATGCATGCAAGCTACAGGCTTTTATACTTGCAGAGCTTTGCTGAAGCTTTGCTTGTAGTGGCTCCACTGGAGCCAACCTCAACCTACATTCCTACTTGGCGCGTCCTTAGACCGCCAAGTGTCATCCTCAAGGCAGGCTCTAGTAAGCTTCCTAGAAAATTCCTGTCCTAGTTTGGGCCACAAAGAAAATTGCAGCCATCGCGGGGTTTGAACCCACAGCCTCTTGTTTGAATCACTGGTGTCTGTTCAACCAAGCCAGAAAAGGTTTAGTTCATATGATGAGCCACAGGGGAGATACCCATTATGGGCAGTGCATTATTGGCCCATCTCAGAACAGACCAAAGGGACATACTCCATAGAGCAGTGCATGCCTTGACTGTATGTGTGGCTAGCCAGCTAGGCTGTGGACAAGGTGCATACCATTTCAACACATTGTTGGGGTGGCAACGGTTAGTGGTCCCAGCCCAAATCACCTGACAGGACGGCATCTCGCCTGCCATGGTGGTGCCGAGGACCAGTGTGATGCTGCGCTTGTCATCTCTGCCAAACACAGGAACATGCTTTGCACCGAGCTGTTCGTGCGTGGAGTTTGGACTGGGGATGAGCTGGACTCCCGTATGGTCGGTGCTAACGACAAAAGCATCTTCAATCTTGTACAGGCTGCATAGAACTCCAGTACGGGTAAACATGGCCTCAAAACACATTGGCTAATCAGCAGGGATGCATTGTGGTGCTGACATTGCACTTTGCCAGCGCCACTGCAGCTCGCGGCGGACAAACTCAGGCAGGACGATGTTGAAAACAGGCGCTCGAACAGGCTCCCATCCAACTCCATGATGCTGACGTTCTTTGCCACACAGAGCATGGTCTCCCTCATGAGCATCGCGTTCAGGGGAGCACCATGCATTCGCATGCTCTGAAGCTCATCCTTGATGCGGGTCTTGTGCTCTGGAGCAGCTGCAAAGTAGCCAGGGCACCCCCAACCACTATGCACCCGCTTGGTCTTGGTTTCACCGATGCGGATGGGTGTCTTGGGACTGAGCTGCATGACGTGCTTAAATCGTTCCAGCAGCTTATGTGGCTTTTCCAGGAGGTACCATTGCTTCATGGTTGAATCACGTAGGTCATTGTACACGAATGTTCCATCTGGCTGCCAGTAAATGGTCTGCAGAAACCAGAGGGCATCACCGGTTTTTGCATGCTTCTTGTCTGAAACAGCGGCGTGAATGACGCACATACTCCCCTCCATGAACCAGTCATGGTAGACACGCCTGGGATTGGCAGCAAGTTCCTTGGAACCTTCCTTGGAAGGTTCCTTCACAAGCTCCTCGTCGATGTCACCTTCCATTTCTTCGTCGTCGTTGCCAAAACTGAGGACAATCGGCTGCTCCTGGCAGGGGGCAGCATCTCCATGCTGGTGAATTCTTTGCCGGCATGGGGACGCATACAAAAGCGTGAACATCCACAACACGTGGAGGACGGCCAGGCTTGTGCTTGTGTGGCTTTGGAGCCACTTGAAGTGCCTTAATCTCTACGGCCAAGCGTTGGATCTGGGCCTCGTAGTCTTGCGGATCGATGGGGTGGAAGAAGGCAGTGATCTTGCCTGCCATGGTGGTCGATTTGAGAGCGGTTGTAAGCGACAAGTTGTGTGAATGATACCAAATGATTGACACAGCCTGACACACATATGCTTTAAATGTGACATGTGGTGACACCAGGAGACCTGGCACGACGTGACTCCCTCGCCATCGCGGAGGGCGAGGATTCGCTCAACAAAGTTAGAAACGTCAAACTTTGAACTTAGAACTTCGGATATGATGCGCTTAGCAGGAGTCGAGCCCTCACCCACGTTTTGTCCTTGTGTCAAATTTCCCCCCTTTCATTTGTCTTTGTGTGTAATACCCCTACCCCCACCATTTTGTCTTCATAAACTTTAAAAACAATCCCACCTTTTGAATATGAGTATGGTAACCATTAGGAACCGGCAACCCCTCCCTTGTGCGGACAAACTCTTTGTTCAACTTCAAGGTGCAAGAATTTTAACAAAGATCAATCTGCGGAATGGATATCACCAGATCAGAGTTGCCGATTCCAACATCGCAAAGAGGGCATTCCAAAATCAATACGGACACTTTTAGTTTACGGTCATGCTGTTCGGACTCATGAATACCCCGGTGATGTTCATGGCCACAATTAACAACAATTTCTGGCTGTATCTCGACAAATATGTCGTCATGTATCTCGATGACATCCTAGTGTACAGTTGCACTCCCAAGGAGCACAATGGACACCTCCTCGAGGTTTTACAAAGAGAAATTCTGCCAAAAAATGTCAAAGTGTGACTTCGATCGTCGCTCAATCAAGTTTTTGCGCTACGTCATCAACAGCAGACTAATCACCATGGACCCAAAGAAAAAGCAGAGGTAGTTGCTGATTGGCCGACTCTAACAAATCTCTGGGATGTCCAGGTGCCTTCAGGTTTCTGCAATTACTACCATCAAAGTGTGAGGGATTACGCAAGAGTATCTTCGCCTAAATTTGGTCTCACTAAAGAAAAACACTGAGTGAGATTTGGGCAACAGAGAACGAGAAGCATTTGTAACTTTGCAAACGGCGCTGACCTTGGAACCCACCCTCTGATTAGCATATCCATCATCGGACTACATTATGGCCACCGCTGACTCAAATCTGTCCATTGGAGCCATTCTCCTCCAAGACAATGGCGGTGAGGAAGAACAAATCGAGTATAATTCATGCAAAGTATACGGAATGGAGCTGAACTACACTGTGCACAAGAAGTAAATGCTTGCCGTGGTGCACACATTCAAAGTATGGTGGTGATATCTAGAGTTATGACGATGTGTCTTCCGCACCAACCACCATGCGCTGAAAAATCTGAAGACGTAGCCAAATATCAGCCATTGACAAACTTGATGGATGGAGTTCCTCGAATCCAACTTTGACTACGACATCAAGTAACAGTCCGGAAAGGTAAATCCTGCTTACGCGCTCACTCACCGGCAAGATCTAACGGCTGACATTGCAACCCTACAGCTGGACCAAGGTCCATACCTACAGCAGCTGTTCATACGTGGCTACAAACTACACGGTGGATATAACAGAACCGAATTCTGGTTCCACGCACCCTATTGGAAACACGGATTCACCCGACAGGTGGTCGTGCCTCCAATCAGTGATCTACGGCACATGTTGCTCGAGGAATGCCACAACACCGGCCCTGGAGGACACTTTGGCAATGACAAGAAACTCAAGAAGCTGGTCAAATACTATTGATGGGAGTGGATTTAGACCAACATGTCGAAATCCTGCAAAGCATGAAACACGTGCAAGAGACAAAAATCATGACGTACACAGCCACCCGGATTGTTGCGGCCATTACCCATTCCGACCGAGCCATGGTGTGACATCTTGATGGAATTCATCACCAGACTACCTATGACACCCAAGGGTTGTTAGGCTTTCCTCGTGGTCGTCGACAGATTTTTCAAATTTTCGCACTTCATTTTGACAATATCTACGGTCACCGCAGAGGGTACCAAATGACATTTCCTCAACCACATCTTGTGGTTACACGGCATGCCACATACCATCACGAGCAACAGAGATGGTTGATTCACGAGCCGTTTCTGGCACAAACTGATGACACAATACAGAAGTCAAATTCAACCTTCGACAGTGTTCCATCCGCAAACCAACAACCAAACCGAGTGCAGCAACCAAATGTTCAAACAGCTTCTCCGCACATTACATGAGTCACATGGCAGCAATTTGGCTGCAAAACTTCCAACCACCAAACTGCCTCCACCATTTCCAACACAACGGGTAAAGTACCATTTGAAGTGGTCTGTGGTTAGCTTTCTGCCACACTGGCAAGATTATAGAGCTTGAGCAAAGTTACTTCAATCGGCATCTATCAACGTGACTTCTTGAGCATCTGGGAAGGAACACGGCGGGCTTTTGCAAAGACACAGACGGCAATGAAGTAAGTTGCTGACAAGCATCACAGCAACGACGTCTTCGTTGCTTGCGACAGGGTCCTCCTCAGCTCCGTGAACATCAAACTCCGCGGATAGGATTTTGCAAAGCTCAACTCACGGTGGTTGAGACTGAGCACATGGAAAACCCAGTGGTTGTGCAACTCAGAATCCGTGACACCATGGCCATAAACCCGGTCTTCCACATCAGCAAGTTGACCCACTACTGTGACCTACGTGAGAATTTCCCGGACCATGATGTTCCTCCACCCCCTCCTGTTCAAGTGGATGGTGATGCAGCGTACACCATCAAAGACATCCTAAAAAACTGACAACGTGGAAATACTATAGATTATCTAGTTAAGTGGCATGGCTACGATTCCACAAACAAAAGTTGGGAACCCTGTGATTACCTACAAAATGACGATCATCTGATCGATGGCTATTTCCGTCATCACCGACCACATCAATGTAATGCACCGGGACAACACGGCTGAAAGGCGAGGGGAGGTGTGTTAAGTAGCAGATGTGCACGAGTTTCTGATGATTGAGCATGGGTTTTCTTGTCATTAATTTCATGGCCCGCCAAGCAGCAATTTCTGGACTTTTATGTCAACCAGCTGAGGGAATTTCGGCCAACTGCACCGCTCGGTGATGTTTTGTTCCCGAATCTTTGACCAACTTCGACCATCTTTCAGAATGATCAAAAGCATTTTCTTGAGCAACATTGATGTTTTTACATTGTTCGGTCAAATTCTCAGCATTGCTGGATCTTTACAAAACCGCACCTAGACATTCTCAAAGCTCCTCAATTTCTTGATGGAGCTTTCCGAAGCAGCCACTCACAGTGCGACCTCACATGCATTGCTCGGCTTGAGCGCCAATGACCCAACGTCTTCCTCATTCTCATTCCTGACATTGTACATATGTGTTTCACAAAATCAACGCTTGTCATCAATTTATACTTACCGCTAATTAAGAATTGCTCTAGTGTCCCAAATTCCCGAACCGTGTTCTGCCCGCATCTTTCCTTCTTCACCATCTATACTTCCGACTGGCATAACAGTCCTGATGTATTAACTCATATAGGTCGGTGACGCTTGAAATAGCCTTCAATCACACGATTGACTTGAAGGTTGTTGGATGATTCTCAAATGCTATGCACAACGTCATAGTTGTGCCCCTTGACAAGATGTTTTGTCATTTTCCCACTGTCTCATTGTCTAAAACACTCAATATGACGTACTTGGTGTCCCTGTCTGCCTGGATTGGTGGCGGAAGAGAGACATCTCTACTGAGTGTTTTTTAGCGAGGGTCTTGATAGTGCTTCAGCTTGCAATCATGAAAAACTACCGTAGTATCTCTCACATACGCCTGTTTTCTAGAACCAAATGAAGTGACAGTTGAATTCGACTATACTTTTCAGCCTTGGATTTTTTTACCTGCTTGTCCAAAACCCCTGGCATTTTTTAACTTGTGTATTTTGGTCCAGCTTCCCCTTCACGTCCTCTGTCGTCCCTAGGACTTCGCGTGTTGAATCTTGAAAGTTCAAATGTCAAGGGCAAAGTTGCACGTTGCAGCTTGCTTCGCAGGTATACTTGCAGCTCGCATCGCAATTCACTTCGCAACTTGGTTCATAGCTTGCTTTGAAGCTAGTTCTCTTCCACGCCTGTGTGCATTCCATAGGGGGTTTCCCACGTTCCGTCCACATTCCCTAGAGACTGTGCACAGAACATGAAACCATGTGTAGAGGAATGGGTGTTTTGTAGTGTTACGTGTGATTTGTCCAACATAACATAATTGAATAGGTGTTTGAATGGAAGAATGGAGATAACTTTTTTAGTCTAACGTAAAGGACACTACAGTAGATTTGTTGCTATGCTGTCAAACAAGCAAAATCAAGTGACAAGTGGGGTTTTTTGTTTTCTTGATTTCAAACGGTTGCAACCATTGATTCTTGATTTTTACAAGGTCTTGTCCACGTGTTTTGATTTCTGTCAAGCTGATTAGGATTCAATTACCAGCGTAGAAGATGTCCGTGCAATTTTGATGTGTTGCTCTCTTGATCATCTCTTGCATCTCCAAAAGGGTCTGCCGTGTTTCCTCTTAGATGCGGGAGACATCACATCGATGGATGTGAGCTTGGGGAATGTTGCTGTGGTTTTCAATCCTGCCAGTATGGCGGGATTTATACCATAAACAACATTGAATGGAATTTCACCCGTTGCAGTGGAGCTCACCAAGTTATACACAAATTTGGTGGTCAATAGTTTTCATACCAAATCAGTGCCGCGGGGCTCGTACAACATGTGGAAGAGATGTTCAAGTGTCTGATTGGTCTGCTCAGTTTGGCTGTCCGTTTGAGGATGGTTCTCCATTGATAACTGGACCTGGCTTCCATAACACATCATCAGTTTGTACCAAAAAAGGCTAGTGAAGCAGCCGACTCAGTCGCGAGCGATGGTATGTGGCACACCATGCAACCGCATGATGTTGTTCCCTTGGCGGTCACAGTGGTTCTTGTCGAAATGAAGTGGGACATTCTTTAGAACCTGTCCACTACCACGACGATGGTGTCATAGTCCTCCAGAGTGGTGGGAAGTTCCATCATGACATCCATGCTTATGCTGACCCACAGCTCCGATGAAACGAGGAGAGGTCGGAGAAAGTCTGGGGGCTTTGTGCAACCAGAAGTTCGTCGCTGACATGTGTCACACAATTCTCAAAACACCGCCACGTCAGTATGCATCTGATCCTACCGACAACATTCCGGCATTTCCTTGAGCGTCTTGTTCTCTCCAAAATTTCCACCTGGACCAGCATTGTGACACTCCTCGAGAAGCTTACAACACAATTCAGCGCTCGGGGGGACGGCCACCTAGTAAGAGAACCGTCTTTTCCAGTAAGGTATATCATGTTAAAAGTGTACCGTGTTGTATCCTTTGTATTCCTCATAGTCACATATGAATAGTTGCATAATGTAAGGGTCTTGGTCCAGGTGAGGTGTATAGATCTCAACCATCAGGTCCGGTTGTCGACCGAGGGCGTCCATCGACCTTGTTTTTTCCCGATCGTGACTCAATGCCGCAGTCAAAATTGGGCTCGAAGAGCTCCATACACCAAGTTTGTCAACCGCTCAGATTACACTCAATCTAAAAATACTCATGTGCGTGGTGGTTGGTGTGGATGAAGCAAAATCGGCATACTAGATAGCACCACCACGTCTTGAACACATGCACAACCACCAACATTTTTTTCTCATGTGCCGTATAGGTAATTTTGGGCCCACGCAGTTTTCAAGACATGTTAGCAACAGGTTGTTCCCCACCATCATTTTCTTGGGAGATATTTACCACAATTACTTAATCAAGCATGTCAGTATCCTTGATGTATTCCACTGATGGATGTACCAATAGTAGGGTTGGCACTACGGTTTGAGTGTTGCATCAATTGGTGAACGCTTCTTTTATGCTATCTCCCCAATTGCACTCTGTCATTTCTAGTGAGATCAAAGAGAGGTGCTGATACTCTGGCATACTCCTGTACGAATCTATAGTAATACTTTCAAAAGTCCAAAAATACCTCGAGGTCTTGATTATTTGTTGGTTCCGGCCAATCAGCAACAGCTGATGCTTCCTTCAGGTCCATGGTGATCCACCTGTTGACCTGATATGCTCCTTGTCCATAGCTGACATTTGGATAGGCATAGGATGGACTAGGCATAAACTGCTCCCTTGGAGTAAGTCCCCTAAGTCTTGTCTAGATAGACAAGGCATGCACTGCTCCTTTGGAGCAAGTCCCCTTGGTCTAACCTGGATAGCATAGCCAGCAAACACTACCTAGGACATTCCTTGTGGCTTAGACGTTCTGAAATCAATCTCTTCATCGAGAAGTTACTGAGTCAAATCCTAGTCTAGTGACTAATCTTCTTTGTGACCAAAAGAGGGCCAGGAAGGTTCTAAGAGACATCTTGGAACATTCCAAGGTCCTTCCTGGTGACTGACGCCACTTGGCGGTCACAGGGAGCGCCATGTAGGCATGGGGGATGATGCAATCCAGATTGCCCCCAAAGTGGCTCATCCAAGGAGCCATTGCGCGCCTAGGCTAGAGGCTGGCTCTAGGACTGTAAGAACTTGTCAGTTGCCTATCATTGAGTACAGTTCTTACCTTTGAGGATTCCTAACAGAATTGTTCACCAAAAGGCAGACACTAACGACGCATTAGTTGGTCTAAGCCCTAGGAGTTTGCTCCTCGCGCGAAAGTGACCAGGTGCTAAGGATACAGTGTAAGGAAGTGATTCCTATGAACTGCTCAGTGTGGAACCTTGGCTCTGAGGGTGAAATCTCCTCTTAGTTGCAATACCAAGAGCGGTCGGCGGGAACCATTGTGACGGGACCCGTTTTCTAGACCGTCGCCTCAGACAGGTTGAGAAAGGGTTATGGGCCCACACTGACTAGTTGTAAGGCACGCTTCTGCGCACTTTCTTGCCCTCTCTGTCTTGTAGCACGCATCAGCTCCATCAGCTCCATCTACTCCAGCTGCTCCATCAGCACCAACGGCGGGTGCTGGAACTTAGCAAACAAGGGCCAAGGATAAGCTCTGCCCTTGGAGGTACGACCCTTGGACCCTAACCAGAATAAGCTCTGCCCATGGAGGCACGAACTTAGGTTCGCTAGTGTCCGTTTTTCTTTGCTTGCAGGTGATTAATGGCTAAGGGGTAAGCAACGGATCTCCACATTCTAAACCGGTAGCAGACAACAGCCTACATCAGCCTACATCGGTCTCAATGAAGCAAAGAAGCAGAGAATGAGTATGACGACACCCGTAACGTTCACGTTCGTGACGTTCCCTTGAGCAGGTCAACGGTGGGATGTCAACGTTCACAGGGATAGTTTTTCTCTTGTGGAAATGGAAATTTGAAATTTTCATAAGGGTGCGTGGCTACTTGAGGATGTTCCTTGGAGAAGAGGTTGGACCTCCAAAAAACAGATGCTGGATATGAAGCGTGGAGTGTCAAAAATGACATGGCGCTTGCGAATCTTGTGACATCAGTGCATAAGTCACAGGATGTCCACCTCGAAGGTATCACACATGCATCAAAGGCTTATGAGAAGCTTGCACACGTACACCAATCAACAACTCTTGCAAATCGTCTCTTCATCCTTCAAAAATTGTTTTCGATGGGGGTGTACGAGGGAGACTCGATTCCAAACTGCCTACTGTAGTTTGAAGGATTGCTGTAGCAAGTGACCCAAATGATCTGGGAAATCAACACCAACATGCAGGCCCTGATCCTCCTCATGGCGCTACCTAAAAGCTGGGGGCCTCTGATCACTGTCTTTGGTGGTTGGAAGGAGGAGGATTTGACGTATGAGGCAGTGTCCGAGTGCGTGCACAACGAGGCCATGCATCGCAGCGGTAGTGAGGCTAACATTTGAGCCTATGCTGCACAGTATGGTGGTCAAAGCAACAACTCCTCTTCTGGTCAGAGCAGCAGCGGAAGCAGTGGCAGTGGAGGAAAAGGCAATGGTGGCGGTGGCAAGGGTTCAAACCGTCCTGGGAAGTGCCATAACTGTGGCAAGCCTGTGCATTATGCACGAGAGTGCAGGACTCCCAAGAAGGAAGTCGGAGATCATGGTGGTACATATGAGGGCAAACAAAAGGGTAAGAAGGAGTTGACAAAGATGATGGCTGAGAGCATGCCGGCAACCATGGGAGCGGCATTGCTCAAGCGTGGAGTGTACGGGCTCGACTCTGGCACGAACCATCACTCTTCAAGGGAGAAGGATGGGTTCATCTCCATTGGGGATATTGAACATCGCTTCAAGTGTGCCAACGACAGCCTTGTCCATGCGCAAGACGAGGGAGATAAGTATATCAGCATCAACGTGAACGGTGTTGAAAAAGACTTGAAGCTGGAGAACGTCATCTACATGCCTCTTGCAGCAAACCTCTTGTCAGTGTCCAAAATCACGGACCACGACATGACGGTAGTCTTCACGGAGGAGGAGCCCGTGTTCGTGAAGAACAAGGATATCAAGATCTCCTATCCCAAGGAGAGTCTTATTGCACAGGTCCCAAGAGTTGATGGGCTCTATGTACTGCAGACCAAGCCCCTTGAGAGTAGAAATGAGAGATATGCAGCGGTTGAAGAGCCCAAGTCTCCAAAGCCTGATGTTGTACTACAGGCCGTCACCATGACGGCCAACTCCACCAAAGACATAGATGCTGAGCTGTGGCACAGGTGGTTTGGCCATGTGGCTAACAGTACACTGCAAGTGCAAGCTATGCAACAGTACAAAGTGGTTCATGGGATGGAGGGATGCAAGGCCACGGATGAGGGAAAGTGCAAGATGTTGTGTGAGCCATGCCTCCAACGCAAGGCAAAGAGAAAGCCCTTTAAGTGTAATGGGCAACGTGCGGCAGCAATCTCGGACCTGATTCATTCTGATGTGTGCGGACCATTCTGCACTCCTTCAAACGGTGGCAGCAAGTATCTCATGACCTTCATTCATGATCACAGTCGTAAGATGTGGATCTACTTCCTCAAGACAAAGGGAGAGGTCAAGGAGAAGCTACACAAGTTTTTTGCCATGGTAGAGCGGCAGAAAAGCAAGAAGGTCAAGGCACTACGCACGGAAAATAGTGGTGAGTACGACGCGTGCGAAGGCTAGTTGAGCCAACACGGCATCAACCACCAAACCACCACGCCTTACACCCCCAGAGTAATGGCGTTGATGAGCGGATGAACCAGACCATCCTCGGCATGACACGAAGCATGCTCTTTGACGCCAAACTCCCACCTCACTTCTGGGCTAAAGCTGCCGGAACTACTTGCTACCTTGTGAATCTCACTCCGGCAGCCGCGCTTAGAAGTCATGGTAAGAAGCAGCAAGAGAAGTAGCTCAGGACGCCACAAGAGGCTTGGTCAGGGAAGAAGCCAGATGCCTCACACTTGAGGGTCTTTGGCTCTACTGCCTAGGCAAAGGTCCAAGCAGGAGAAGGAAGTAGCAAGCTGGATGCACGCGCTCGCAAGTGTGTAATGGTCGGATACGACACTGCACACAAGGCGTACAAGTTGTGGGACCAAGCGGCTAGAAAGTTCATCAGGAGCCGAGATGTCGAGTTTGAAGAAAGGACGGTTGACAAGGGAGAGTCGCTGGATCCTGTCCATGCTCCCAAATCAAGAGAGTGGATTATGTTGCTTGAGTCAAGTGATCAGGCACCTGAGAACTGGGAGATGGTGCCACTGAAGGATGGTGTTGTAAGAAGAGTGGTTGTGCAGGCTGACACATCAACAGACTCTGACACCGAGTCTAACTCGTCCAAGGCCTCTGAGTCAAACTCTGAGGCCGGTGGCTCTTCCTCAAACAAGGGGTCACTAGAAACGCAGGAGCAATAGAAGCAACTAAGCCTTAAAGCACCACCAGCAACACTACGGCGTAGTACGTGCCAGAAGAAACCTCCGCCCAAGTACGATGCTGACAGTGCAAAATGGAACAAACTCAGTTGGTCATGCTTGGCTCAGGGAGAGCCTGTGACCGTAACAGAGGCTATGAACATGCCATGTGCGGCCGAGTGGAAAGAGGTAGTGGATAGCAAACTCGCATCCATTGAAGAGAATGGAACATTGGTCCTAGTGGACAGGCCCCCAAACGTGCATGTGGTGGGGTCAAAGTGGGCACTCCGGAAAAAGTTCAAGC
The DNA here is from genome assembly GCA_023375785.1 of Penium margaritaceum. Lineage (NCBI taxonomy): Eukaryota > Viridiplantae > Streptophyta > Zygnematophyceae > Desmidiales > Peniaceae > Penium > Penium margaritaceum. The sequence continues at coordinate 17,226 of SZWC01005522.1, forward strand.
AGGATGGTACTATTGACAAGTACATTGCAAGAATTGTGGCGAAGGGGTTTTCCTAGCGTGCAAGCTCAGAGTACGAGAAGACCTTTGCGCCTGTCATCACCTTTGCCTCTATCAGATCCATGTTGGACATCGATGCTGTAAAACATCTGGAAGTCCACCAGATGGATGACAAGACAGTTTTCCTCTACGGGAAGCTAGACAAAGAAGTGCTGATGGAAGTGCCCAAGGGAGTGAAAACTCCAGAGGGAAAGGTTTGCAAACCGGTCAACTCAATCTACGGGCTGAAACAGGCCCTAAGGATGTGGTACAAGGAGATGGATGGCTTCATGGCCGGGCTTACCTTCACACACTGCCAGAATGACCCTAGTGTCTATGTGTGGGAGGATGGGCAAAACTTGATGCTGGTTGCATTATACGTGGATGACCTGATCATCTGTTCGTCGTCAATTCAGCAGTTGAACAAGCTGAAGACAGATCTACGCAATAGGTTCAAGATGAAGGACATGGGTTTGCTCGAGTTCTATCTCAGGATAGTTGTCCACCGCAATCGAGCTGCAGGCACCATCGAGCTGAATCAAACCAAGTACATCATGGAGGTCCTTAAGCGTTACAGCATGGAGGAGTGCAAGCCCATCAGCACACCCATGACAACAGACATCAAGCTCTCCTCCTCCATGAGGTTCAACATGGAAGCAGAACAGCGTGAGATGGAGAACATTCCCTACCACGCTGTTGTTGGTAGCCTCATGTATGCCATGGTAGGAACACGCCCTGACATTTGCTATGCTGTGGGACAAGTGAGCAGGTTTGTGGCCAATCTAGGGACAGAGCACTGGCAAGCAGTCAAGTGCATCATGTGCTATCTACAAAAGACACGACACATCAGGCTCCATTTTGGAGGCCAAAAGGGATCTGACCCGTTGCGGCTGCTGTCCTACACAGACGTCAACTTGGGAGGAAGAATTGATTACAGAAAGTCCACCTCGGGCTTTGTGTGCCTCTTGAATGGTGGTGCGGTCTCTTGGGCAAGCAGAAAGCAAGACTGTGTCTCCCTCTCTACCACTGAGGCAAAGTACATTTCTCTGTCAGAAGCATGCAAGGAGACACAGTGGCTACGCAGTTTGCGTGCTGAGATGAAATTGCCACAAACGAAAACAACAGAGGTCCGCATCGACAACAATAGTGTCATGAAAATGGCACAGGATGATGTCATCTCCCGTCAGACCAAGCACATCGACATCAGGTACCACTACTCGTGCCACTTGGTCGCAAAGGAGATCGTAGACCTAGAATACGTGGAGACCAAGAAGATGCTCGCAGGTTGTACGACAAAGGTGCTTGACATCGAATTGCACTCAGCAGGTACTCAAGGCATCGGTATGGTTAAAGTAGTCGACAAAGACTGAGGCCAAGACTGCTGGAGAGACAAGATATCTCACAGCTAATGGAAGGAGATGCAAGGGAGAGTTTGTTGACTTGATATGCTCCTTGTCCATAGCTGACATTTGGACAGGCATAGGACGGACTAGGCATGCACTGCTCCCTTGGAGTAAGTCCCCAAATTCTGGTCCAGATAGACAAGGCATGCACTGCTCCTTTGGAGCAAGCCCCCTTGATCTAAACTGGATAGTACAGCCAACAAACACTGCCTAGGACAACTCCTCGTGACTTAGACGTTAGTCTCTTGAGCGAGAGGTCACTGGGTCAAATCCCCGCCCAGTGACCATTTTTCTTTGTGACCAAAAGAGGGACAGGAAAGTTCTAAGAGACATCTTCAAACATTCCAAGGTCCTTCTTGGTGGCTGGCGCCACTTGGCGGTCACAGGGAGCGCCATGTAGGCAGGGAGGATGATGCAATCCAGATTGCTTCCAAAGTGGCTCATCCAAGGAGCCACTACGCGCCTAGGCTAGAGGCTGGCTCTAGGACTATAAGAACTTGTCATTTGCCTGTCATTGAGTATTGTTCTTACCTTTGAGACTCCTAACAGAGTTGTTCACCAAAGGCAGACACTAAAGAAGCATTGGTTGGTCTAAGCTCAGGAGTTTGCTCCTCGTGCGAAAGTGACCAGGTGCTAAAGACACAGTGTAAGGAAGTGATTCCTATGAACTGCTCAGTGTGGAACCTTGGCTCTGAGGGTGAAATCTCCTCTTGGTTGCAATACCAAGAGCTGTCGACGGGAACCATTGTGTCAGAACCCGTTTTCTAGACCGTCGCCTCAGGCAGGTTGACACCGCCCACTGTCAATGAGGTGATCGAAAAACTTAGTTAAACAGAAACTGAAGTTGCACTTCAAGAGTTTTTGAAGATTTTGTCTCTTTATAGAAATTTGAGCACTCTTTGGAGATTTCCATTGTGCTCATCTGGGATACGGCTGTGCACTAAACTGTTGTCAAGGTACACGACAAAAAAACGTTAAGGTATGGTCAGAAAATGTTGTTCATTACTCCCATACATGTCTCGGATGAATTTGCGAGTCTGAAGAGAATGATCGTATTCTTGATGTCGACTTTTGTCACTCGGATTTGGTAGGTGGCACTCTGTAGGTTAACATTGCTCAAAACTTTCTCCCC
>SZWC01005522.1:31298-48202 GCA_023375785.1 Penium margaritaceum
GGGGGGGGGGGGGGGGGGTGGCGGCGGTTGACGAAGTGCAGACCGACGGATGTCGGCCGGCAATCCCCCTCCCCCCAACCCCTCGATGCTGTCTTGGCCCTCCATCGCGAAGGCCGTGATGGAGGGCCGCATTCTAGCACGGCATGCCCGATTTTTCCATGCTTAAGCAGCGCCATGCGTTGCTGTTTGAGCATGGTGAAAAGAGGGGGGCGGATTGAATTTGGACGTAGTGTTATCATACCCATCGGTTCGCCAGATAAAGCAACGGTGTCCAAAGTTGAAAACGAACCAACAGTAGTGTCCAGTGTCGGAACTGATACATCAGTGGTGTCCATAGTTGGAAAACAAGAGACAACGGTGCCCTTAGTCAAAACCGACATGACAATTGTGCACCGGTTACTGTCCGTCATGGGCACACTTGACATATATTTCATGGTTTGAACATTTCTCAACACGAATTAAACATTGAGTATGACACGACTTTGTACTGCATCATCGAGAAACGTATGCATAACATGAAATGCAAATGTCTTTGGTTCGATGGGGCTCCGACGCCTTGTTCAAGGGGGGTTTTACATATGATATTCCAAGGATCCGGCTCGTACGTAGGAGTTGCCCACCATGTGGCTGATTGCGTCATCTGTTTGCGTTGACGGACGCATCCTCAAAGTTTACTGGACCGTAAACTAGTTCTCGTGGAACGCGTCCTAGTGTTTGCGCGGATTTCATTCTGACTTTGACAGCTTGTCGCGTTGCATGTTCCACTGATTTCCCACGTCACAATGTACCTCCCATGATGTACGTGTACCATGTGCTTCCCTTCTACTTTTGTCAAACCTACAGTTGGAAAATGTTCTTTCCGGTCTCAGGGTTGCACATTGTGGGGGGATAGCGCATGGTTGGCCATTACGCCGCTGGACTTCGTCCACGATGTTGCACGCCCTCACGAAGACCTTATGCAATGCGCATGGGAGACAAATGGGGGCATGTAAACTAGTTAGCGCCATGTTTCATGCACAAGATGCCCATGTTGTCTCCCGATGGCGGGGAGCATGCACCAAAGACGTGGTGGAGCTCTCACGTCTTCGTGGTTCCCACCCGACGAATGCAACAACAAAGTGACAGACGAGCCTCGCTTGACACATTAGACTCCTCCTCAAGAGGACGACGATGCAGCCCGCACTACAGTGGACGGTGCCTCACGCCGTGAAACAAAGGGTCCACTGCGGATGTCGTATGTACGTCATCGTATGCAATCGACCAAGGGCCTGCCCGTCAGGTCCCATGATGAGGCAAGGGTAGCCGACGCCATGGCGAAGGCTGCATCCCCCAACTTCACAAAGCGGGCACCCAACCCTACAACCCCGAAGAAGCGGAGAGCTGTGGTAGACTTCTCTGGCGACTCATCTTTTGAGAGTATGGCAACATGCAACGCTGCCGTGGAAGAGTATGTGGTGCTCAACAGCATGTCGCTGAGGTGGCTGAAGAGGGACTGTAAGCGTTTTGTGGCGTGGTGCAAGCAATATGTCAACAAGAGGTGCCCGTGGATCGTTCGTGCCTCGTACAGCAAGAAGTCAAGAGCGTTCAACATCACGTCCTTCACCGATGGCCACCTTCGTGACCCCAGAGTTTCCCGAGCTAACCCAGTGCGCACCACGCGGTGGGTAGCTCGACACATAGAAAGCACCCTCGCGAAGGACCCGTTGGGATCAACAAAGGCGCTACAGGAAATCGTAACAAAGGTTGGCAACACCAAGGTACGCTACACCACCTTGTATCGCGCCAAGAAGGCTTGCCTAGAGAAGGTGTACGAGAAGAAGTCTAATATGTGGAGCATGTTCCCAAGATATGTGGATGAGATACCCTACTGCCATTTGATTTCGTTATTAAATAGTTATCCATGGACGACGATTTCATTTGTTTGACAACCGATTTTAAATTCTACGAGTTAAAACGAATACCATTTATTAATTGTTGGTATGACATTGGTCATAGTGGGAAGTGGTTTATTCTCGGTTATGTGATCGATGTTTTGGCCTATTTTTGCACTGTTCTACGCATGTTTCATGATTTCGTCATTGTGTTCATACAATCACGCACACGTTGTTGGGAAATGACGTGAAAGAAAGCGAGGCAGTGAGAGAGAGAGAAAAGAAAGCGAGTGTTCAAATGGACAAACAGATAGACTTGTTAGAACATGGATGGTACAATCAGGCGACAACATCCTCATCCTCGTAGCCCTGCATCTCTGGCTCTGCCATGAAACTCAAGAAGTCCGCTGACGCTGCAGACGCAAAGGCTGGGTCATAGATCTTTGTGAACCCGCTTGTAACCCATGCGTTACGGACAATCTGGGAGCTCACGCGCAGATGGCCCCAACCCCGCTGCATCCATCCGACAGCTGCGTCTTTGATGTGACGCATGCCCAGGTTCACGGTGTCGCTGTTCTGCAGTTGCTCGCCCACCCATGAGTTGTATGCGGTGGACACTTCGGCCTTGAAAGGACGCTGGAGCCCAACATCAGCAGGCCGGAGCTTTGATGTACATCCAACCGGGATGTACAGGAGAACCACCCAAGGGAACCTCTCGGCCACCCATGTCCGGAAAGATTCTGTGGCATGGGGGCGCCATGCATCCAAGATGAGAAGCAGACGTGCATGATCAGTAGAGAGTCGTTGATGCTTGCATTTTTCAGTAAAGTAGGGTTCCAAAATCATGTGGAACCACTCCTTGGTGGTCTCAATGCTCGCCCAATGGTTCGGGGTGTGCGTGAAGTGCCACCCGAGGTTCCGGAGCGCGTAGTCGGAGTTCTCGCCGCGCAGGTGGCATGCATTGGTCTTTCCTGTCCAAATCACCTGCAGCGGCAGGACCTCCCCGTCCATGCTTGACGCAATGACAGCAGTCACTTGACGCTTGTCTTCCTTACCGCACACCTTGACCTCTTGTGACCCCTTTGGCGCGTACGTGTAACGAGGTGCAGGCACAAGCTGCACACCGGTGTGGTCTGCATTCACGACAAAAAAATCGTGGATGCGGTTCACACCGACGAGGAAGGCGGCGCGCTTGAACATGGACTCCGCACGAGCCTCCCAGTCAGCCGGCAACTTCTACGAGGCCGTTGTTCCGCACCGCCAGCTCCATGCAAGCTCGTCATCGACGAACTTGCACACCCAGCTGCGAAAGAAGAGCTCCTGTATGGATCGACCATCCAGCGTGTGGACCCCGCGCTCCGCGAGAATAGAAACCACTTTCTCGCGAATGGTGATGCTGGAGAGTGGAGTCCCGGCCTCGCGCATGCGGATCAGCAAACGGACCACCTCATTCTTCAGCTCGGGATGTTCAATGAAGTAGGACTTGCGTCCGCGACTTCCTTGGACGCGCGACGTTGTCTTCGCCGCCTCTTCGATTGGCGCGCCTGGAGAGCTTGACACTGCGGGCACGTAGATGCTGCGCAGCCGAGTGGTTCCGGGCTCATACCAGCCGCGCACCGTTGATGGTGCTAGCTTTTCATAAATCGATGGCTTATGCGGGAGCCGGTAGTGCGCGCGCAGATGGTTGACAGCTTTGTTGATGCTGCCGCCGCGAACAACGGCGGCATGGATGATGGGCACATGTCCCAATCCATACCAATCCATGTTCTTCCCGCGATTCGCCGTGCTTTCGGTGGACGATGAAGTTTCAGGTGTGGGAGGTGGCGGGGGCAGCTGAAGTGGGTTGGTGATGGCGTCAACAACCACGGCTGCTTCGTCTGCCACGGCATCCGCATCAAGCTCATCGATCAGCGCCTCAAGCGCCGCACGCTCTAGTGCATCACGTCGCTCATCTGGAATAGCTCCAGTGACTGACGTTTCAGTGGTGGGTGTAGATGCTGCTGCTTCGTCATCTGGCACGTGATCATCATGGTCCGACTCGTCGTCCGAGAAGACAACACGTCTCCCCTTGTGCCGCGGGAGACGCTCATGGATGCTCTCGTGCGGATCGCCATGCTCCGTGTTCGTGGGCACGGTCGACGTTGAAGGTGCGACGGACGGAGGAAGATTCAGCGGATTCTTCCTCGGCCTTCCAGGTCCGCGGCGCGTCTTCACTGGGATAGCAGGCTTTGGTGCGGCCAAGGCACATGCCACACGCTCTTGATGCTCCTCTGCTGTGATCTTGTCAAAGAACTTGGTCAGCGTCGCCATGGTGTATCGGTGGTAAGCAAAATCATCTCCATGGCGAACGGCGCTATCAACCGGTGGGGTGACCCGGCGGAGAGCGATGTGTGACGGCGTTGCGTCCAATCAGAACTGCCGGCACAGACATACGATCGTCCACCCGGATGACATCAACGGTATAGTCATATCAGCTTCGACGTCTACGTGCCGGCCACCAGTTTAGCAACTCGGTTAAACACGAAAACCAAACGTCAACGGTCGACGCGCGACAGACGACCGTTGTTAGGAAACCGTTTGGGGATTTGGACCCCCAAGTGTCGGCGGCACTTCGCTCGGCCGAGGTTGAACTAGGCTCATTCAGAAAATATTTCCTGTGCACAGACGAAAACACCACAACTGTCCTACCCTATTTCGTCCGATTTGACAACAAGAAACAAAATATTGGAGAGGTCGAATCAAAACAACACTCTGTAAATCATTTCAAAAGACGAATGGCAGTATGGTATTTGATTGCCCATACTTATCATTGAACTCATAGCAATACAATGCCTTTACTTGGGCCATCGTTAAAACTTCCATCCCCATAGTTATCACATCATTCATACTATGTTGCCCATAGTTGCCAGACAAATAATACTGGAGTGCCCATACTTGTTAATGAAATGATACAAAAATGCCAATACTTGTGACTAACATAATACTCGGACGCCCACATACATCACGGAAAGAGGACTTGCATGGCCATAAACATCAGTGAAATAATACTCAGATGCCCATATGTTTCACTGACATAATACTCGAATGCCCACTACGGACTCGATGGCTTGGTCCATGTCCACAGCTCCCATGGCTCGGGACACTTGGGTGGCCTACTACACGGCATGGGCACTCCCAAGTTCCAAGCCACGTGTTCCAGAGTCATAGGAGGTAGAACCCATGATGGTTCTACCAATCCCATCTCTCGGTTGTGTGCTACATACCAGTCCCACTGCTCCTTCAATGCGACCCATGCCCGATGAGCCGCCACAGGGTCCGCTACGGGAGTACCCCATCCATGATGTGCCGGGCCATTTGGAGGGACGTCGTTGTCCATGTTGATCCAACGTGATAGTTGAAGTTCAATAGTATGTGTAAACTTATCGCAGAAAACTGACGGGGAAGCACCTTAAATCCACACGATAGTACGTTTTTGCGGTGCAAACCGGTACAAAATAATGATTCAGTAATTGAACCTGCTCACGTGACCCTGAGTGGACGTCGACACATGCCGCCGGCACTCCTTGATGGTGTGCAAGGGGTCGGAAAACTCCACCGTAGACAATGTCTCATTGCTGGTGGCCGCGTGCATTCGGTGAGCATTCATTGGCGATAGCAATGTCCTATTCCGTGCAATGCGCAAGCGTCAGCTACGGCACGACCAAATCGTTCTACATGCATGGCTCGAGCTTCTACGTACTCCCCGCCACAGAACGGTAAACGACAAAATGAACTAGAGGCTGCCAAGCCAGCCTGTCAACATGCCAGGTTTGTTTTGGACATGCAAGTCCAACACGACTGAATGCTTTGATGGAATAGTGGATACAGTTGTCATGTTGTTCGGTTTTCGCTCGCTGAATGAAAAACATGGATTTTGGTGTCATTTTGTTTTCGACTATGGACATCGCTGACACATCGTCTTCGACTATGGATACGGCCGTCAGTTCGTTTTATACTATGGACACCGCCAATCTATCGACCGAAACAATGGGCACCGGAGTATTTGTGCCAATTGGTTTTTCTTTTTGTCAGACACGGGCAGATGAGGCTTATCTTCTTGGCGGAGGGGCGGATGAGGCTTATCATTTTGGCGGAGGGACAGATTAGGCTTATCGTTCTGGCAGAGGGGCAAATGGGGCTTATCGTTCCGACGGAGGGGCAAATGGGGCTTATTGTTCCGATGGACGGGTACATGAGGGTCACAAGTGACAAAATAGGGGGATATTGGCACTTTTACCAAATTCGATTGTGTGCATACCCCACCTAGCGTTCGGAAGAATAGTAGTACCTTACCTAGAGTTTGGAAGAATTAGATTCCCCTACCCACTCACCTGAGAATGTTATCATTTCACACACATAAAGCAAGAAAACGCAGCATGTTGACGCTGCATGTGATGTAGCATAGACATGTTCATGTCATCAATCTCTTTGACCATTCACAAATTCCACAAATGAGGGGTTTGTGAATGATTGAAGGGGGGGGGGGAGGTTATGCCAAACGTTGTATAGATGGTGAACACGTAGAAGTTGCAACGCAACACACGATTTAGAATTTGGGACATTTGGGCAATTTTTGATTAGTGGTAAGTGTAATTCAGTTTCCAAGTGCCAAAATGGTCGAACATATCCCAGTGAACTTTGATTTTGACGATTGAGTTGTTCCATGATTTTTTTGACAAGTTTTTGGCCTTTTGTACTTATCTTGGGGGCATTTTTGAAATTAACAAAATGGGGGTGGGTCGTTAAAATCGACGAACTGGGGTATGTCAATATTTTTTCTCGACAAATCAGCCCAAATGTGTTTCATCTCACCCTCGCGTTTGACTCTGTCTGAATGCGAGAGCAAGGAGCATACGACCATTTGACATTTCGAATGGTCGTACGCCTGTTGCACTCTTGTTTGGAATTCCACCGAACGGCAAACGTGAGGTGGGGAGTGTTTGGTGGCCTGGACAACCACCAAAATGCATCCCCACATGCTCGAATGACGTCGAGCACGTGAATTAAAAAAAAACACCTGGATGCAAGACAAAATAGTCTGAGGACCCGGTTCTCAACAAGGCAAGGGCATAACGATAGATCGTTAAAATCGATGAAAAAAATTGGAATTGTTTTGGTGGTACTTTTGAATTTGACAAAAGACCTTTTTCAACGAAATTTGACAATGAAGAAAAAAGTTGATGTCGAAATCAAAGTTCACTGGGGTGTATATTCAAGTGTCGAGTTACAAACGAGGCGTAGTCGCGGTCGTTTGTCGAGTGACGCATGCAAAGTCGTGTCGTGAGTGGTCGGATTCGAGAAGGTCCACCGAGAAAACCGGCGTCTTCAAGAATCAACAATCAAGATGCGAGATGCATCTTTAAAAATCTAGATCCATCTTGATGCGTTGAGAATTGGACCAAAAGGTGGTGATACTTCTATTCGTAGGTTTGCAAGAGTGGTCCAAGCTGTCGCAATGTTCGGGAATATCCACTGAAGGCGAGGCAGTTGGCGAGTCTCTCCTCGACCGTCAAAGTGAACATCGCAGCTCTCCCGACGCAATGAGTTGTTTGTGCGATAAGAGAAATTCCCACTTGTAAAGGTCAGGGACTCATGTACGTTTGGTACGTAACACTTCCCCCCTTTTTAACCACAATGTCTCAGTGCGCATACAGATGTGGCCTAGAGACGGCGGTAGCAACCGTTGATGAGATGATTGACGTCTCAGAGAATAGCATGGGGTTCCTAACTGTTATGCGTGGCGTTGTAGCCGTGCCACTTGACGAGATATTCTGTTGTCTTGCCTTGTCTTTGATGATCGAGGATATCCTTGATGACGTACTCCGTGTCTTTGTCCACTTGAGCAGGAGGCAGAGGAGGGACATCTCTGCCAAGGAACTTCTCTTTGGGGTCTCGGTAGTGCTTGAGTCTATTGACATGAAACATTGGATGAACTTGCATAATGTCGAGGGATTCGATTCGAGCAACTACAAGGGTTTTCATGCGCTCAATCTCAAACGGTCCCAACAATCGGTGTTTGAGCTTTGAATAGTCAGCTCCTCAGAGTTTGATGTTTGTCGAGCTAAGGAGGACATGGTTGCTATCGGCAAATACATTTTCGCTGCGATGTTCGTGAGCTGCACGCTTCATCGCTGCTTGTGTCTTCCCAAGAGTCACGTTTCTTCAAAGATGGTGGTGAAGTCTCGGCGTTGAACATCGACTACAGGAATGTTGCTGCAACTTTGTAGTCCGGCTAGTGTGGCCAGAAGTTTGCCATTCACCACTTCAAATGGAGTTTTATCTGTTGCGGTAGAAACTTCCGAACTATATGCCATTTTTGCACTCAAGAGTTTTTTGTGCCCAATCCGTCCCATGAGGTTTGCATAGTGTTCGGAGAAGTTGTTCAAGTATCTGATTTGTCTGCTCAGTTTGACTGTCGGTTTGTGGATAAAACGTCGTCGAAAGTTGAATTCTGCTGCCGTAGCGAATAATTAGTTGGCGCCAATAACGGCTGGTGAATTGATCGTCTACGTCACTTGTGATGGTTCCCAGTACGCCATGTAACCGTACAATGTTGTTTACAAACAGCCGTACTGCTCCGTCGGCGGCGACGGTGGTTGTTGTCAAGATGAATTAAGACATTTTGGAAAATGTGTTGACGACCACGAAGATTACATCCCTCGGGTGTGACCGGTAATCCTGTGACGAAATCCATGGAGATGTCCACCCATGGTTCAGTCGGAACAGGGAGTGGTTGCAGAAGTCCAGGTGGCCTCGTGCGACACGATTTTTGTCGCTGACACGTGTCGCAGGTTTTGCAGAAGTCGGCCACGTCAGATTGCATTGTATCCCACCAATAGTTTGTTGCCATGTTTTACAACGTCGTGCCCTCTCCACAGCGTCCACGTGGTCATCTATCATGGCACTCTTCAAGGAGCATACGGTGAAGTTTGTCTTTGAGGGGAATGATTACTTGGAAAGGTAAGCGTTGTGTCAAGTAGGGTGCATCGAACCAGAATTTTGTTTTTCCATATCCGTTGTACTGGTCGTAGCCTAGTGCGAACAATCGCACAAGGTATGGGTCTCACTATAGCTGTAGCGTTTCAATGTCAGCCATAAAATCAGGTAGGTGGCTGTGTGCGTCTGTCGGATTGATTTTTCCTGGCGAGTACTCGATATCGTAGTCGAACACGGATTCAAGGAACTCCATACATTGCGATTGATGTCAGCTGAGATTCGGCCACGTCTTCAAACATTTGTACGCATGGTGGTTGGTGCGCGCGATGCATTGGAAAAACTCCAAGTAGCATCGCCACGTCTTGAACGTGTGCAAGACCGCTAGCATCTCTTTCTCTTGTACTGAGTAGTTGAGTTCCGGTCCACATAGTTTTCAAGACATGTAGGCAATCGGTTGTTTGCCGTTTCCATGATCTTGAAGAAGGACCATGCCATTGGCTCGGTCTGATGCATCCGTGGCCATGATGTAGTCGACCGTTGGATCGACGAATCGTAGGGCTGGCACCGAGGTCAGGGTGTTCCTCAACGAGATGAATACTTCTTGTTTGTTGTCTCCCCACCGCCACTCATCTTCTTTTTGAGTGAGGTCGGAAAGAGGCACTGAAACTCAAGCGTAGTCCGGTATAAATCGCCGGTAGTAAGTGAAGATTCCGAGAAAAACCTGATTTTTTTGAACGTTGGTCGGCGTTGGCTAATCAACGACTGCTGCCACCTTTTTCGAATCCATGGTGATCTGTCCACTGTTGATGACTTGACTACAAAACTTGGTCAAACGACAACCAAAGTCGCATTTCGAGATTTTTCTGAAAAGATTCTCTCTTTGTAAAACTTCAAGGACTTTTCAAAGATGTCCGTTGTGCTCCTCTAGGGTGCAAATGTCCACCAATATGTCGTCGAGGTACACCACGAGAAAATCATCAAGGTATGGTCGGAAAACATTGTTTATTGCTTCCATGAACGTTGCCGGGGCATTTGTAAGTCTCAAAGGCATGATTATGAACTCAAAGTGTGCATAGCAAGTTTGGAATGCCGTCTTCTTGATGTTGGCTTCTGCCATGCGTATCTGGTGATGTTCATTATGTATGTCAATTTTGCGAAACATTCCACCCCCTCACAGTTGGTCAAAACGTTTGTCAGATCAGGGAAGAGCATAACGGTTCTTGATTGTAGCGTCGTTCAATGGCCAATACAGCATGCACATCCGCATCTCACCAGTTTTCTTTTCTTTGAATAGTACTGGTCTGGTGTTGGGTAACTTGGATGGGCGGATGAACCCCTGGCCGAGCATCTCGTCGAGTTGCTCTTTGAGCTCGGTCAACTCGTTATCGCTCATCCGATAGGCCCCTCAAACTGTAGGTCTATTGCCCGGCTTCAGTTTGATTGGATGTTCAACATCTTGTCAAGGAGGTAAAGTTCTCAGGAGTTCTTCGGGGAAGACGTTTCCAAACTCTTAGATGAGTGGTGCAAACCCTTTGGGTACCATTGGGAACTTTGTTGATGCCGATGAGGCTGATGAGAAAAAAAATGAGTCAGCCTCTGCCACTTTTGCTTCTCCCATTGGCTCGATATGTGTAAGCCACACACGAGATCCTTGTTGTATGAAGTGCTTGGCCATATTCAGCGGCATAGGTTGTCGGCTTTTCCATTTCCGTGGCTTCCTCTGCTGCTTCCACCTCTCTTGCTTTTGTTGTCGGCTTTCGTCCCGCACGAGGAAGTTGTCGCTTGGCACCTACGATCTCCACGTAGACGTAGCCAGTGTTCCAGTTGATTTGCGGATGATACCAGTACAGGAAATCTCATCCAAGGATGATTCCGTGACCGCTCATTGGACAAGTCCTCCAAACTGTTACATCTCGTAGATCCCCCACTTGTAGTCATAGTGGTTTGCGCAGTCTCTCTACCTGTAATCTCGCGTCGACGGTTTTTCCCTCATACTGTCCTGGTTTGGTCTGCAAACCTAGCTTGCACACCATGTCGTTGCCTACAAAAGTGTGTGAAGCTCCTCCATCTAATAGTGCTGGTACCATTCTGTGACTCTTGCATCCTTGAGGTTGGACTTTTAGCATTATCGCCCGTTGGTCTTCCTCGGACCCCTTGTCAAACTTTGCAATCGGAGAAAGCTTTTGCGACAGCCGTTCTGATGGGTTATTATTTAGCGCACATCGCTCCTTACGGACAAGATTTGTGCCTAGTACTCTTGCCCTTTGCCGTTTCCCGACTCATTTTTTTGCAACTTTCTCCCCTTGTTCACCTGATACTTGCTCGGACATGTCCCACCTGGCTTCGCTCAATCAGCGCCACATGCCACTGATTGAGCATGGTGAAGCGACTGGGTAGGGCAGTTCTATTCTTTATGTCGCTAGACATGGCGTGAACATGATTTGTTCATTGGGTAGTGCATAACCAACTGTTTTGTACCAGACGTACACGAGTCCCTAATCTTTCCAAGTGGGTACTCTGTTATTCCATAAACAACCCATCGCGTCGCAATAACATGATATTCACTCCAAAGTTCGAGGGCAAACCGGCCAACTTCCCCGCCCTCAATGAATCTTCTCGAACCTTCTGACGACTTTGACCACTCTTGCAAATCTACGACAGAAGTATCATGACCTTTCGATCAACTTCTTGATGCACCGAGACAAATCGGGATTTATAGAGATGCATCTCGCATCTTCACCGTCGATTCTCGAAGACCCCCCGACTTCTCGAAGGACCTTCTCAAATCCGGCCACTCACAATGCGACCCAATCAACCCAACAACCCCAACTGTGCCCCATTCGTAACTTGACACTTGTATGTATATGTCAGATCATTTTGACACTTTTCATCAAAGTACACTTACTGTTATTTTAAAACTGCTCAAGTTTCCCAGATTTTACATCGTGTTTTGCCTCACAAATTCCACCTCTTCACCATCTACGCTCCGTCAGCATAGCACTTGGTATCAGAGCACAGCGGTGCTGGAGAGGCATCCGACTTCCTCACCCATCCGGAGGACTAACTCGCTCAAGCCGGCAGCGTATCTTGGACGCAAAGATTTCTCGGACTTCGCGATTACGAAGCAAAGCAAGCGAGCACAACCGATGACCGACAGTGGGTCTTCGGCGATGACTTCGGCGATGGAGGAGCAAAACGTGCCGATGCACAGGAACCCTGAAGCAGCAACAAATGCTGGCATGGCAGGCTACCCGGAAGATGGATGAACCCTTTCGGCTTCAACGACCAATCCGGTCGCGTACCCAACGACGGTAAACCAGCCGCCCCTACCAACAGCCTTGATGAGGACAACAGGTACGAAGGTGGCACCCGACGACGGGTGCAGATCAATGAGGAAATAGCAACCCGAGTCTGCGCACTTGAGGGGATCAATAGCCATGTGCTCCAACAACTCAACGTCGCGATGGAGCCTCATTGCAACGCACACACACAAGAAGCGCTGCATTTCAAGAGAAATTCCCAACACTTAAGCAAACTCAAAATTCTTCAGGATCCACCGTTCGATCTTGAAAACTCAAAAGGAACGACGGTGCAGATGTGGCTGAAGAGTATGGAGGTGTATTTCACGGCTGTTGGGGTCAACAATGATCAAAAGATAATTGAACTCACGACCACGCATTTGCGTGGCACGTTGATAAGTTGGTGGTCCGATCTAAAGACCATCCAAGGACAGCAGGATACCTGCGGGGCATCATCAACAACCAACGGCGCCCATCTCATATCGCCGACCTCAGGCGCTCTACCCTTGGAGCAAATCAACCCACAGTGGCAACACACGCTGATGCCACCAACCAACTGGAATGAATTCTGGTGCACATTGCTCGCACGTCTTGGACGACTGAAAAAAAAAGTCCAATGCACGGTACAAGCTCCAGCGTCTCCATCAGCATTCCAGCGTGGCAGAGTACATTCAGATATTCTGTGAGATTATCACTAGAGCAGACATCGCCTCTCACAAACTCTGTTTTCACTACAACAATGGCCTCAAGCGAGTTATCCGGCAAGCAATCACCATTTTTGGCATTCATAAAAACTTGCCACCGATGATCATAGTAGCAGAAAGGATCGATAGTGCCGACTACAATGCTTGGATCCATAAATGGTTAGGACCACCTAACCACAGTAATCGTGGAAACGGAAAAAATCAGTCCGTAGATTCCTCGACTCCAATGGAAGTGGACGCCTTCGACCAGAGAGATATGCAAACCTGCTTCAACTGCGGAAAATTCGAGCCGATTGATTGCAACCATCAAAGCAAGCAGCAAGCCAAAAAGGGGGGAAGTCGTAGAAGAATGAGTCAGGAAATAGCAAAGGGCGGGAGTGAAAGGCGCAACTCTTGTCCCCACGGAGCGATCTACACCAAAGGATCACCCATCTGAACAACCTATATCATCGTAGAGGGTTTATGAGATCGTAAAATTTGACGAGGGGTAGGAGGAACACCAACCGGCAGTATTGCGAAAAGTCCAGCTTCGAGGATGCAAGAGTCATAGAACGGTACCGACACTATTGGATGGAGGAGCTTCACACAGCTTCGTGAGCAACAATATCGTTCGCAAACTAGGTTTGCAGACCGAACCACGGGCGTTTGAAGGAAAATCCGCCAACGGGAGATTGCAAATATGTAGACTCCAAGAACCACGATGACTACGAGTGGGAAATCTATGGGATGCAACAGTTTGGAGGTCTGGTCCAATGACCGATCACGAAATCATTCGCAGACAGAATTTCCTGTTCTCGCACAATCCGCATGTCAGTTGGAATAGCGGCAATGTCTACGTGAAAATTGATGGTGCCAAACGACAACTTCCGCACGTGGGACAAAATCCTAAAACGGAAGCAACAAAAGTGGAAGCAACTGAGGAAGCCGCGATAGCCGAAAGGCGACAACTTGTGTAGTTGATACTGCTCAACATGGCCAAGCACTGCATACGACGAGGAGCTTGTACGTGGCTTATGCATCTCGAGCCAATGGAGGAAGCTAAAGTGGCAACAACTGACTCATCACCAGCCTTGTAAGCCTCATCAGCCTCATCAGCATCAACAAAGTTCACGATGGTACCTGAAGCGCTTGCACCACTTATCCAGGAGTTTGCGAATGCCTTCCCCGACAAATTCCCGAGAACCTTACCTACTCAATGAGACATCAACCATTGCATCAAACTGTAGCCGGATAGCACACCTACAGTTTGAGGGGCCTATCGGATGAGCGATCACGAGCTGAACAAACTGAAAAAGCAGCTCTACAAGATGCTTCATCAAAGGTTTATCCACCTATCCACATAACTAGATGCCACACTCATTCTATTCGTGAAAAAGAAAACCAAGGAGATGCAAATGTGCGTGGATTATCGGGCATTGAACAACGCTACCATCAACAACCGCTACCCTCTTCACCAAGCTGACCTTTTTTACCAACTCCAAGGAGCTCAAATTTTGAGCAAAATCTACTTACGAAGCAATTATCACTAGATACGTGTGGCAAACACCAACATGAAGAAGACGGTGTTCCAAACTCGCTTTGGGCATTTTGAGTTCACAGTAATGCCGTTTGGACTCATGAATGCCTTAGAAACATTCATGGCGACAATGAAGAAAACTATCCGACCATACCTCAATGGTTTTGTCGTCGTGTACCTCGACGACACTAGCTGCACCCTAGAGGAGCACGACGGACATCTTTGAAAAGTCCTCGAAGTCTTACAAAGAGAGTTTTTTTTCGGAAAACTATTGAAATGCGACTTTGGTTGGTGTCCGATCGAGGTTTCGGGCCACATCATCAACGGTGGGCGGATCATCATGGATCCACAAAAAGTGGTAGCAGTTGCTGATTGGCCACCTCCGACCAAAGTTTGAGAAATTCAATTTTTCCTCGGCTTGGACAACTACTGCCGACGATTCTTATGGGACTACGTCCGGTTGTCAATGCCTCTCTCCAACCTCAGTCAGAAGAAAAACGAGTGGCGGTGGGGAGACAGCCAAAAAGAAGCATTCACCGCTTTGTGGAATGCTCTAACCTCAGCACCATGTTGAAGATTTGCCCCTCTGCATGCCCAAGTGCGGCGCCGGGAGGCGCCGATGAGCCGCCAGAGAGAGGAAAATCCTTGTCGACGGATCTGGCGACTCGAGGATTGCTCAGATCCTAAACTGGAGGATTGCCCCTGAAAGTTGACGAGTTGCTAAATCCGGTGGAAGTTGTTTCACTGGAATAGGACAAGTAACGAGGGAGATATGGGCTTCCAAAGTTGGGGTGTGCGCGGCAGTTCTGGGAGCCGGCCGCGGTTCGACTTCCGGTGAATAATTGACCGGAGCGAGTAACAAAATGCCATCTGGGGATTTTGCTCCGGAAGGACTGCCGAGGCGTCCGGTGGATGATCCGCCGGATTTCAGGAGTGCAGTTTGTTACTGAGGGACTTAGCCAAAATCCTGGCTCGGAGTCCGAAACTCAGTAGTACAGTTTGTTACTCGGGGACTTNAGTAACGAGGGAGATATGGGCTTCCAAAGTTGGGGTGTGCGCGGCGGTTCTGGGAGCCGGCCGCGGTTCGACTTCCGGTGAATAATTGACCGGAGCGAGTAACAAAATGCCATCTGGGGATTTTGCTCCGGAAGGACTGCCGAGGCGTCCGGTGGATGATCCGCCGGATTTCAGGAGTGCAGTTTGTTACTGAGGGACTTAGCCAAAATCCTGGCTCGGAGTCCGAAACTCAGTAGTATAGTTTGTTACTCGGGGACTTGATCAAAAATCCGACTGGAAGTCCGCGAACAGGTTTCGACCCACATCAATCCCCATCACCAAACTCGATGATTAACTCATCGAAACAGATCCCAAAGGCGCGAGGGGCGCCGCCACTACGCATAGGGACATCTGCGCCTCCGGATTGGCGTTTTGATGGGTCCTTCAAGGCGCCTCGGCGGGCGACGTGGTGCGCGCCGCCGAGTGAGCGGCTGGTTTGGGATGTTGCGCTTCGACTGACGTAGCGGGGGCTACGGTTATCTGAATCACGCACGGGTTGGTGCGTTGGAGAGCTCATGACTAGCCCTACAAATGTTCAGATCATGTCCATGTTAAAGAAAAACTAATGCAAAATCGCGTTATTCCCTTCGCAAAAGTGACTGTCTCGCAAATGCCTTCGACTCCCAGAAACATAGCGTGAGGCGACCGAAAAGCTCACGCTTAGACTCAGAACCACCCGCAAAACATAGCCGTGAACACACAGTAGACCCGTCGGGCCACGTTGGAACTGCCTCCACCCGGGGGCCGTTTTTTTGACAGAGGGTTATGGGCCCACGACCCTGACCGGTCTACACATCGCTCACGGCTTTCTCGGCGGACGGGACTGTCGTCAGGGATGACATCGCCGTCAAGCTCTGAGGTCCCGGAGTTGAAGACTGCGCAAATGGTGCAAAAGGAGACGCAGCCCATCCAGAAGTATGCAGGTGGCCCTGGCTACGGGCTATGGAGGTGGCACTTCGAGCTGCACCTCGCGCATAAGGGGCTGCTGGAGGTCATGAAGGGAACGGAAGCCCTCAACGAAGCGACGGTGACGAAAGCGTAGAAGGAGGCCTTCGCAAAGAAGAACACGGAGGTGCTCATGCTGCTGGTGTCCGGGACGGCCAAGTCGTAGTGTGGAAGTAGTCCTACTTCCAGGGCTGCAAGCTGGCAGCCGAAGCTTGGCAAAAACTCAGTGCCATCCATCAATCCAAGTTGCTGGCGAACAAAATCTTCGCAATGAAGCGACTCCTGACAGTGAGAATTGAGGAGGGAGATGATGTCATCACCGCCATGCAGCAGATCGAGTCGCTCGCCTCACAATGCAACGACGTGGGGTGGAAGATCGACATGCAGCTGCAGGCGATGGCCCTCCTCATGGCCCTTCCTGACAGTTGGAGCCCTCTCATTACAGTCTTGGGAGGATGGGCAGAGGACAAGCTCACCTATGGCGCGGTCGCAGAGTACATCCGCAACGAGGCGCAGCGACGGAGCTGCGGGGAGTCCT